>CATIWR010586990.1:0-14452 GCA_949677035.1 Omphalea diandra
ACAGAGATATATATATATATATATATATATATATATATATATATATATATATATATATATATATATATATATATATATTGGTTCAATAATTCATGAAAGAAATACAAATAATTAAAGAGATTAAGAGCAAATTAAATCTCAAACCCACTTAAATTAACATTTTAAATTTTATTCAAAATATTATATTATACATAAAAAATATTTATTATTTCATTATGTTTATGAAATTGCTAATAATATATGTGAAAAGTTGTCATTAAAGATAAACTTTTAGTTGCTTTGCATGTGAAGTTTTTTGGTTCGAAAAATAGTATGATTCTGAAGTCACCATTCTTTTGTTGGTAGCTTGGAGGATTAAAAACATGACTATTGCTTTCCAATCGACTGTTTTTGCATTAATTGTTACTTCATTGATCTTACTGATTAGTGTACCCATTGTTTTTTCTTCTCCTGATGGTTGGTCGAGTAACAAAAATATTGTATTTTCTGGTACCTCATTAGGGGTTGGATTAGTCTTTTTGGTAGGTATCCTTAATTCTCTCATCTCTTGAACCTATTTGTTCCATATACAAAAATGAAATGAAAATGACCCCTCCCCTAAATTCTTTCAGGTTACGAAACACTTTAAAATTCAATATAAGTCTAAGTTCCAAAAATACAAATAAAGAAAACAAAAAATTAGAAAATTAAAGGGAGGGGCCAAACTTTTTTGTAATTCAATTCTAATTAATTAATTAGAATCGAATTACAAAATATTAATATTAATACTTATATAATAAAACCCTCTACTCAAGAATTGAAAGGAAAGGGATCAATTTCCAAAGGCATCATTCTAACCCAATAAGTGCTCTTAACTGAATAAATTCCCTTGTTATGAAAGTGCCAACAAAAACAATTAGGTTTTAGATATTTAGGCTGAGGAATGACAATGATAGCCTCCATGTCATGAAGAAGAAAATGTTGCTAGAGGAGATGCTTATTCTAGTGTCTATTAGGAAGCAATAAGTTTGAAATAAGTGTGGTATCAGGCAAGGATTTAAAAAGACTCAATCATAAAATTATGAGATCTCAAAATCCATTTAACATAATAAACTCTAAGAGGTACCATTACCAAGACACCAACAAGAGCCCCTAACAAAAACAATGTGCCCCCATAGTAAAATGGATCAAATGTAAAAAAGGTTATATCCAAAAATCAGCCTCTAAAAAAGTACCATATCGAAATTACTTGAACTCGAGTTACCAAAGAATTAGGCTTAGTAATAACCTCTAAATCTACTTACAGATCATAGCCTGATTAAACACAAAAAGCTCTTTGAATCCCATGCCACCTAACTGTTTAGACCTATATAAGATAAACCAAGTCTTCTAATAGAGCCTAGGGCAGCCCTTATCTATCTCCCATCAAAAATTGGCAATCTCTCAATATCATAAAGAATCAAAGTTGGAATCCAAAAGCAAGACATAACATAGGTAGGTAGAGCATAGATGCCAGACTTAATAAGTGTCTTCCTACAACCCAAAAAGGAAATCCTATTATTACACTCGTGCAACTGTTTAATAACCCTATCTTTGAAGATATCCACATTAAACACTCTTGTTTCACATTGAAAAGGTTGTAAACCTAGATAGACATCATGATCCAAGACCACAGGGATTAAAAAAAATAGTAGCAATAGCATCTTGGATATCATGATGAGTATTAGGACTAAAGAATAAAGCTAACTTATCAAAATTGACCAGTTGACCTCAAGCCAACTCATAAGACTGTAAAAAGTTCTTCAATTGCAGGCAATCCTCAAAAGTTGCCTTGGAAAACACTAAACTATCATCTGTAAAAAAAAATGAGAAATAACAGGAAAATGTCTAGATAATTGAACTCCATAAAAATGACCATTAGTGATAGTAGAAGACAGTAATAAGGATAAACCCTGAGAACATAGTAAAAATAAGTAAAGGAAAAGGGGGATCACCTTACCTAATGCCCCAACTAGGCCAGACATTACCCACCACCAACCTATAAACAAGGAAAGAATAAGAAATTGATCCAACACACCTCATAATAAGTATAATTCATTTGTTATGATAGTCTAACCATAGTATAATCCTTTCAAGAAAAAACCACTCTGCTTTGTCATATGCCTTGCTCATGTTAATTTTTAGGGGAAAAAACCCTTGATGACCACCCCTATGAAAGAAAACCTTGATGACCACCCCTACGATTTCGGAGCTAGTGAATACTCATAAAACCCATCAAGAAATTATCAGTGATTAGCCGACCTAGCATAAAAGCACATTGTATATCATCAATGATAGTATCTAAGGTACCCATTAATTTATTAGTAATAGCCTAAGAGATAATCTTGTATATAACATTACATAGGCTGATTGGGCGAAAATCCCTTATAAGACGAGGATGCTTCACTTCTGGGATCAGGGTGATCAAAGTGTGGTTCCAACAAACTCATATCGATTTCATCATTTATGATCTTCAAACAAGCTATAGTGACATCAAGACCCCACAATGTACAAAATTTCTAGTAAAGCATGGCAAACATCCTATTAGGCCCTTGAGCTTTGGAGGGATGCATATCAAAAAGTGTTTATCGCACCTATCAAGTAACTATTCATACTATTAGTGACTCTCTCTGGCACCATAAACAAAATTTGCTCCATATCATGAAGGCTAGGAGAGGAAGATCTAAAAATATTAGTAAAATAAGCAACATTGGTATAAAAAAAAACCTTTGTTATCAGTATGCCACATAAAAACATCATCCTAAATACTCGAAATAAAGTTGATTTTCTTCCTTTGAGAAGTTGCCTGTGAAAGAACTTACAGTTATGATCCTCATGAGCTAGCCAAGACACCTTAATTATTATCTTTAATAAATTTCTTCCTTAACAAACAATTTCTTAAGGTGACATTCCAGCGAAGGTTTTTTCTGAATGCTAGCACCATGATGGTAGTCACCCTTTAACTCCTTAATTCGACGTCATAATCGTCTGATATCATTAGGAACTAATCTCAGAACCTTAGTCCCCCAATATGATAAAGACTAAGCATAACTCAAGATATTAAAAAGAACATTACCCTATACTTTACCCCAAGCATCAGATATCACGACCTTATAATTTGCTTCAGCAACCTAAGCCTCCCTAAATTGGAACCTGCCTTTGCCTTTATATCTATTGGCACTGAAGTGTGGAGTCATATCTTATTGCCATGTCACCATAATGGGTCAATGATTAGAATGATAATATTTAAGATTAAAGGCCTGAGCAACTAGAAATAAAAGTGTATGTACTAAACAAATTCACACCCTTACTAACAATTAGACCATGTGAATAAAAGGGCCATCAATATGTAGAACTTGCAATCCATAATAGTCAAGAACCTTTTAAAACTCAACCATATTCTACCAAGTCCTCGGTCAACCCTAAGCTTTTGTTAAGAAGAAGTATTTCATTGAAATCACCTCCTCTCAGCCAAGGCAATGATTGCAGCTCAGGTAATACATATAATTTATAAATTAGATCCCATGAAAAGCACCATTGTGAAGCATTAGGGTGTCTCTAAATACCTATAAATCTCCATAGCAAGTTGTTATTAGAAATCAAGGCATTAATATGTCCCATAAAGTAAGATTTAATAGTAACTGAAAGGTCACTCTTCCAAAATAATAATAAGCCACCAATCTTACCATCACATCACAACCGCTATTGTAATAATAGGCATCTCAAGCAAACCACTGTCAACCACAACTTCAATCTTTTGGGTTTTTAAGATAGGAACATTGTCAACACAAGAGATGGTAAATAAGTCTAAGATACGTTTACCTCGAGTGCCACCTATGGTAGTTGAAATTGCATCGTTGTTAAAGGAAAAATGTTGATTAGAAATGACATGAATAAAAAACTATTTGTGTGGCCTTCCCTTTTTTTTTCCACTTTTACTTTTTCTCAGGAATAGGCAGAAGTTCAAATGCTTGATTTGAGCTCATTTGGATCTTGGTGGATTTCATCTTATGCTTATTTAATGTTTTAGATTTCATACCTACAAATTTGGTTATGCCTATATGAAATTCAACTTCATTTTAACCATGTGTTGCATGATGGCATCATTATTTTGGTCATTATTAGCCACACATATATGCCCACCATTTCCCATACAAGCATTGTCAAAGGAGTATGGGTTAATCATGTTCTCACCTCCACCAACATTACCTTGCACTAAGACCAAATCTTCCTTGGAGTGGTCATTGCTATTAGGTAAAGGCTTTGCACCTATACATTGTACTTCCTCTGTTGAAGATGCTTCCTTAGCATGTGAATGAACATGGAATTGGTGTTTAATCCTTTGATTATGCACAAAAGAGGAAGATTTGACTTTCATCCAAGACCCAAGCGTTTAAGCATCAAGTGGGATGGATTTATTTAATGTACACTTACGATAAACATGTCCAAGCCTATCACAAGTAAAATAAAAGTCATGTAATTGTTCGTAAGCAAGAACCACAGGTCTATTCCCATCTTAACACCCAAAATCCATAAGCAACCCTCTTTTTAAAGGTTATAAAATATGATGAGGATGCAAACCCTTAAAAAACTTTCAATGCACTCCCCTATAACAACATTATCCATTTTTAAAGTCCATCCAATTTCACTCCCAAGCTGAGTAGCCACATTAGGGGTTATGAAAGTAGTAGGGATGTTGTGGAGTTGCACCCAAAAAGACACCTGATCAAAGGGCAGTTCATGCATATGCTAGTGTTTCTTAACTTCAAAGAAAAATGATTAAATTTTTATTAAGTTTTATGAACCTCCTATTAAAATTTTGTTTCGGTCATCTTCATTTTTAAAATAAAGAAGGAAGGTGTTAGGACCAATCAATTCAATCTCAAAACCATACAAGACACGTAATGTGTTGGGTAAAGCTAACCTACAAACCTTTCTATTAATAAGTCGGTTGGAGAGCACTTTATAAGCCAGAGAAAAGGAAGCCCTTCTACCTATTTCACTTTGCATTTGAGAATCTAAAACAACAACTAGGCTGTCATGGGATTCATAAAGGTTAAGCTTGGCACAAATCCTTGGTAATTCGTCTGCATCCATAGCACTAAAGAAGGAAGCGGATAAGTTGTCCAAGGAAAAGAGAGACTCGAAGGAATTAGTTATTGAGAAAAAGAAGAGCCAAGAAAATAAGGGCAAATGGGAAAGAGAGAGAAACACCCAGTTCGGGGTAGGGAAGCTCAAGAAAAAAACTCGTACACAGAGGCAGAGCCAGGGGGTAGAGGGGCTGGTTGCCAGCAAGAACATGGAGGGGGAGGGTTGGGGCTAGGGTTCAGCTCTTGCCATTGATGAGGAATAACTAGAGGGGGTTGGAAGTAGGAAGAAGAACCCACCTAAAAATTAAAGTTTTTTTTTTTTAATTTTCCATACTCAAAATGACGCATTTTTTATTAAGTGACAAAAAAATGTTTTTGGTCACTTACTCAAATGGCTTCGTTTTGAGTAAGTGACAAAAAAAATGCAAGAGACAAGGTCTCTCATTCGTTCCCCCTCTTCTTCTTTTTTTTTTTCTTTTTAATTTCATTTCATTTTATTTTTTTGGCTTTTTTTTTTATGTCATTTCCTTTTAGTTTTTTTTTGAAAAAAAATAATAATACCAATAATAATAATAATAATAATAATAATAATAATCAATAACTAAAATTTTTATAATTGAAATATATAAATTAATTTTTTTATTCATAATTAAAATAACTTCAACAAAATACATAAATTAACTCAAATTAAATGAATTCTCTCAAATATAAATATAATATCTCATTTGAATAATTAACATTAAACTTTACTTAAATTAAATATTAAATCATCCATAACTAATTACTTCTCATGACATAAAATATATCCCATAAATAATTGATTTCTCAAAATTAATCAAAATTATTTTCACATAAATAACTTTATTTCTCATAATTAAATACTTTAAATTAAATCAATTCACATAATATTCTTAATTAAATCAACTTACTCAATAAGTCAAACAAACTTAAACAACTTAATATATTTAATATAAATTAATTAAATTATTAAATATTTATTTAACATAATTTATTCATATAATATAATTAACATTAAAATCATATACTCATATTAACTACATTAATTTCATAAATTCATTTAACATAGTTAATTCACATAATGTAATTAATATTAAAATTATTTAAATAATATGTCCATATTAACTTAAATCAATTTTCATAATTTTTCTTGAATCTCAATAAAATTCATATTTAAATAACTAATTCATATCTTTAATCATTAAATATATTTTATATATATATACTCATCTTAAAAATATTATATGTCAACACGTACTCATTTACATTTAATTTCTTAAATATAAATTATGCATTAAATATAACTCTTTAAATTTAATTCATAATAAAAACATAACCTTAACTAAAATAATAATCTTTTCATAATAAAATCATTTGTCTTTAAAATACTTATATATACATTAAATAATATCCTTAAATACATTAAAATATATTTAATTATTATTAAATCATTAAAATTCATAATTATATACATAAAAACAGAAAAATATTCTTAGAATAACTCTAATTACCTGAATTTTCTAAAATCAGATTCTAGACCTTACAAAATATTACCCTTTGAAAAAAAAAAATGCTATTTTCTCTTCCTTTTCCATCCATCTCCTCCTCCTCTTCTTCTCATCTTGTTGTCAGGCCACTGATAACTACTCCCTCTAAAACCTAGGAAACCCTAGCACATCAACAGAACGAGACGAGGAAAGTGTATGATATACACTGCGGCATTATATTACTTTTTTTTAACCCCAAGACGAGTAGTACTAACTGAATAACTTGAAGAGTCAGAGGCTTGGATTTTGATTTCTTTAATTTTATCTAAAATCACTTTATTTTTATATACTTTATTAACATTATTTATTTATTATAAAAATTATTTTATTTTATTAAATTTATATAAAGATCACATTAAATAAATATCAATCCTTTTTACTAAAAAACTCATATAATGTATTTTATTTTATGTTTTTTGGGCACTTAAGAATATTAGAGAGCCTACTTTTTAGTAAACACATACTATTTCATTTATTATATTTCTGAAATAATTAAATAGGTAAATTGTAATACGAGTAACATGAAATAATGAAATATTTTTAATATAACCGATAATTTGAAGAGTCGGATGGTTAGATTTTGGTTTCTTTAATTTTATCTGAAATCACTTGATTTTTAATGTATTTTATTAAAATTATTTATTTAATATAAAAAATTATTTTATTTTATAAAATTTATATAAAGATCGCATTAAATAAATATCAATATTTTTTACTAAAAAACTCATATAACGTATTTTATTTTATGTTTTTTGGGCACTTAACAATATTTCATGTTTTTTGGGCACTTAATACTTTTCGTATACACGTACTTACTATTTCATTTATTATATTTATGAAATAATTAAATAGTTAAGTTGTAATAAGAGTAACATGAAACAATGAAAGGTTTTTAATCTTAAATATCAAAAAATAATAATGAAATAAGTCATGTAAAATTTTTTGGTAAGAAAATTATTGAATTTGATATCATGACTTTCTTAAAAATTTAAAACTAAATAATTTTTGTAAAATATGAATATAATGAAAATGGTTAAAAATCAAAGAAATTTGATTAAAATTAATCCTGGATATGTAGTAAAAAGCCTATGTATTAGGAAAAATACTAGCTATATCAAGATGTAGTGAATTACGTATTAAGTTACCTAAAAAAATTTTTTTAAAAAATATTACTTATAACTTTTTAATGTCACAATTATTCATTTCAAATATTATTTTATTAGTTTTTAATTAAATATAAATTAATTTGACATATACGCAGAGTGTAAAGCAAGATTCCTTATCCACTTAAAGGAATATATATCTATCCATACCTATATTGTTACTTGTTTATTTAATAAATATTACACTCATTGTATCTTTATTAGGTTTCGACTAAAATTAACTCATTATTTAAATAGTTATTCAAGTATTTTTACAATATTTATATAAATTAAAATATATAATTATTAATTATTAATTTATAATCATTTAATTAAAAATAAAATATATTATATTTAAAGATTTTATATATTAAAAAATTAAATAAAAGTTATTAAAATATTAAAAAAATTAAATAATTTGAAAATTTATCAATTTTTCTAATTATACCGTATTAGATATATTATAATTAATAAATTTAATTATATAATACTAATATTATACACATCATTAAAAAACTAATATTATTTATATTAATATATATTTTTTAATTAAATTTAATATTATTTTTTAAACATAAATTTATTCGTATTTATTATCATCTTATCAATTTAGATAATTTTTTTTTTATTGAACTTAGATATTATCTAATTTAATGGAGTGGGATTCTAGAAAGTCCACGGCAGGCCCAGTTGCCCACCCACCTTCATAACTCTCGTCTTCATTAACTACTATTTGCTAGATTTTTCGGCTTCCACTTTTCCTATTTATCAGCAACTTTTCCTCTTTATCTTTTTTGTTTGCCATCTTAAAAAGAAGAAGATTGCAAAAATTATTTCACGTGAATGATTATTGGATTTTTTAGATCTGTGCCAACGAATCCGAGATTTTAGTGGCACACCTTTTATCTTGTTTGACGTCATGGTCGGTTATGTTTTATTGAAGAAGCCATCCGAAAAAACTTTTATAGGGTGTCAAAACGGATTTATAGACCGTGTTCTTGTTGTCTCAATTTATTCAAATGACATAATTAGAGTTCATATAAATATAATTAATTTATTTATAGTGTAATATAATATAAAATTTATATGGATTATATGAATACTATACGTGCAACATATTTACTTAATTAGATCATATAGAGATTGTAGAACTCGACAGAATCTATTCATTATATATAAATTTATAATCTAAAAATATTATTTTTTTACTCAAATCAATTAAAATATTATTCATACTCATATATTTTTTAAAGTTTAACATAAATATTAATAAAAAAAATTTTAATAAAAATTAATACAATACTAGTTAATTTAAATATTCTTACAAATAAATATAAACACAACAAAATTTCAAATAAATATCATCTAAATTCTTTTTAATAAATATAAATGTATAAAAAGATACTTATATATTTTATACAAATAAACATTTTAATTTTGTATTACACATAAATTATATAGATCATAAAATAAATTGTTTCTAATTGACACAATATATAAAAATAAATGAGTTATAATCGGTTCATGTGTCAACCCGTTATACGATTTGTTTAACATTGTGTCATAAATGAGTTGATTCATTAATAATATGAACCTACTTAAACTCAACTGTAACCCATTAATTTTACATGTTTGACAAATTGTGTTTTCGTGTCATGATCAATTTTTATACTCTTATTTAAGACATTAACTTTTATTAAGTTATATTTAATTAATCATATATATATATATATATAATTGAAATAAAAAAAATAGAAATCCTTTAAAGGTTTAAGAGTTAATATTCTAATTTTTATTTTTAAATTTATAAAATTAATTTTAACTTATATATTTATCAAAATTTACTTTTTAAATAATACGTATAAATAATAATATTATTAAAAATATATATAATTACACTTTAAAATCTTAAAAACTAAAATTAATTTCAAATCGCGCAAAATGCAAAATATCAACTAGTTAAATTAAGGAGTGAGGAGACCAATTATATTATGGTATGTTTATAGTATTTACGTGTACTTATACTAATTTTTAAATATATTAATTCATCCTTTTCTTCAATTAGTCTATAGATCAAATGAGAAAATCATTAAAAATAGTATGTTAAATAATTATTTTATAAATTTTTTTTTATATAAAATAGTGTCATTCATTCAATATAATAGTCATATAATATCTATAATTTAAGATATTGATATTTAAAAACTATGATGATTTGATGTGATTCAACTTATTACTTAAGATTTCTTCCACACGACTTCAAAATTATGTTAATGTCGTAGTATCATTCTGAATGAAACTTACCAATAAACTATTGTAGAATTTTAAAAAATCATGATCATCATATAAAATAGATCAATAATATTTAAAATTAACAAATATTATGTTCATTTATAAAACATAAAGTAATACCCATATAAAGAGAGAATATGATAATAAAAAAAAAAAATACTATAAGGGAGAATAAAACATGCTCAAAAGATATACAACTCCACAATTATTCTATGGATTAAAATGCCATATATATATATATATATATATATATATATCATAAGTTGTCTTATTTCATCAATTAAAAATTTTCTTTTTTAGTAAAAAGGATAAGAAAAAAAAAAAGAAGCAATTTAGCACATGCATGGAATAAAACTATGACTGGTGCTAATAACAACGGTCTCTCAACCCAGGTTTTCAACAAAACACTTGTCCTCTTAGTACTCCATACATAAAAGACTGACAACAAAACGAAATAGACTAAAGGATTGAAGAAGAGATTAGTGATATAAAAAAAACTTTAGGTAATAGGATATCTAGAACATCATGTTTATTGATATTAGGCAGTGTCTTTAAAAAAAGTTTTCTGCCTCTCAATACAAACTGAAGCTCCTTATATAGATGGAGCAAAAGCACACTCATACAAATGATAAGATTCTCCTTTTGCTAACAGTTGGAACACACTCAGAACACTCAATAAAGCAAATACACTTATTTTACATGTGCATTGTCTAACTATCATTCACTTGTGGATAGACTCATGTGATGGATACATATTCATATAGTGATATTTTGCATCATCATTATGAATAGATTCTTTTTCTATTGGCTCCAATGCTTCATGTCTCATAAAATACTCATACAACTCATCTGGGTTCTGGAAATTGGAATCAAGAATATAATCTTTTGATGACTGATCACTTTTGAGACATTGTGGCATGGGTGCGACAAGCCACTTTCTTTTGTCTGCCATTAGATTTTTATGATATCCAGATGGAAAAAAAAATCCCAAAGAGCATCTTTTGTCAAGGATGGTCATATCTCTTTAGTGACTACTTTGTTTTGTCCAGACATAAATCTTTAGAATTCACAAAATTGTTCATTATGGTCTAGAGCATAACATAGTGAGAACTGATTTTCTCCTTATAAATGGAGACATGCCATAGGTCTTGTTCTTGCTTCTATAATTCCAATTAGGCAAGGTTATAGATTACTCTTTTGTTTAGGGCTATTTGTGGCTCACAATACTTATATTTAGCATGACAAAAGGAAATCCAACGGTATAAGGATTAAAACCATTCAAGGAAGGTTACCATGTGAGGGTTCTTCTTGGTTATTCTTTCCAGCTCTGTTAAATAGGACCATAAATGATAATGTCAGATTTTACTGCAATGGTATAGGGGTGACAAATGTACCATAGAAAAGTAAGAAACTTTGTTGGGCAAGCCCATGATCTATCATTTCCTATAGAAAAGTCTAGGAAAGAATAAATCTTTAGAAACAAATATTTAGGATGAAATCCAAGAATACTTAGGAACACAAGACCATATTTTTTACCCATAGAGATTGGTAATCAAGGACCTGTTTCTTTACAGGCTAGGTGTAATTGGTAGGAAATTGGACTTTTAGCAGTTCTCTAAGCTTTAGGTATGGTTAAGGTGTTGTGGACGAGGATGCTGAAGAGGCCACAAAGAGCAAAGGAATAGTTTTATCTTTGTGAATAAGGGAGATTGCTTGAGGCATTGATAGGAAATCAGGTATCAAATTCCTATCTCCTTTTATATGCTCAATCTCAAATATATACTTACTGAATCAATCTTTCCAATGAAGTAATTGAGGATGTGCATATTTTTTCCTTGAATTCAAACATCTTAGGAAAAAAGGAACAGTCCATGAGAATTGTGAACTTTTGTCCAATCAAAAGGAATTCAATTGTTTTAATTCCATTTTGCACTGCCAGAATTTCTTTGATAACACCTATCAGACTTCTTTCTTCTTTTGTATTTCTTCTTTTTAAAGAATCTCCATTTTTTCTTAAAAGAAGACCTTTTTGACATTTTCATCTTGAAGTAATGCTTCTTTTTCTTAGAAGGGTAATGGTAATTTTTGAATCACCATCGCACTTGATAAACATATCTGGTCTTTTTCATGACTTCTTTAATTTAGGGTCTTTTTCCCTACTTAACATTTGACTAATCACCTTTCTATGATCATATAATTAGTCTAATCCCTTGAACATGATTTGGTACATTTCTCCAAAGGAAAAATTATTTATTGCCTATCTTTCTATTGAATGATTCCTTGCAATGATGTAGCTAAGAGATTAGGGAGAGAAGTAATGAAGGCCTACTTTAAATCTGGATTTGCCCATCCACCCAACTAGTAGAATTTTTTTGACATTCTTTGGTAATAAAGATGTAGATCCTTTTTTAGCAAAAAACAACACTTCATGTTGAAATACTCTTTGCGAGTAATTTATGTGTGATCTTAAACCCTTTCAATTAACTCATGATAAAAGCAGGCTAAAAATTATGAAGCTCCTGGACTTTGTAACAACTTAAGCTTAGAACACGCATCAACAACCATATACCAATCTTAAAGTTTTCCTATAAGCCTAGCCATAAACTTTTCTAGGACTTTTCAAATAGTAAATCCTAGTTTCTTTATCTAAGTATCAATCTAAGCTCTAAATTCTTAGGATTTGTCTCTATAATTAGCATGAGAGACATCATCAATAGAAAACCATTGTCCGCCAGATAAAGGAACATAAGATCTTTAAGAGCTATTGTACTTGGACAAGTATCCATATCCTCAGTTGGATGATCTATAGTGTATAAAGGATTATTAGTGGATTGCTGATTTAATAGAGAATCAGCCCTAAATTAGGTTAGAGCTTCTTTTTCTTCTTCAAATGACTCAAACTTTGATTCTTCTAAGGACTCTAAGGCTGATGATTTTGAGAGATTATTTTGTGAATAAGAATTAACCATAGAAAAGCATAGAATTGAAGTTGTTGCTTGATCTAGATAGTTTATGATAGGGTTCATTATCATGGTTTTGGGTGGTTATTGGGTTTTTGGTGTAAGTTTCTTTATAGATTTAGTGGATGAGGATATTTGCATAGAGGTGGCTTTTGGCTTGGAAGTTTTAGGTTCATGTTTCATGGAAAACTTTCCTGTCTTTAATTTCTTTTGGAAAAGATCAATTGAGAGACCCAATTGTTCTAAATTTGTGGTGGTAGGTGTATATAAGATGGCAAGTTTTAAGAGATAAGGTGTAAAGGTTGGTGCATGAATTTTATAGGGATCTTAGGCAGGTGATGGCTTAGGATAAGAGTAGGTTGGTTGAGCAGGTTGCTTATTCAGGTCGTTTTCCATATGAGCAAGTTAGTCTTTTAGCCTTTGGATTTCAATTTTTTTTTTATTAAAATCAACAAAATATACTCTCTAATCAATCATCCTCATGACTTCATTATGTTTCTCTTCTATGTGAGACCAAAGTCTTATCATCAAAGCTAGAACATCATTATGTTGTCCTGAGATTCTCATATCCATTTGTTGTACCTGCATAGAAATTTGATCCACCCTAGTTTCTATCTTCTTGAGAATTTTGTTTTGTGCCTGAGTATCATTAGACTACCAATTCAAAATTGCTTCAGTAGGAATGATCTCCCTTTGTATCTACTCTAGTAGGATTTTATATATATATATATATTGGTCATACTCCTCACTTGGGTCTTTGGGTTTGTTTGGTCTAAAAGTGAAGGAAATTCTTCCTCATAGGTTGTATTGAAGGGTTGTTGGTATATACATATTTGAGGCAAAATGTTTATGACAAGTTTTTGGTAAGGAAATGGTTGCAAGAGGGGATTCTTTCTTTATCCATTTCAAGGCTTGGTTATACTAGGACAAAGGCTTTTTTGGCTCAGTTTTTGGTCTTTTTGGTGGTATTAGAGGTGAAGGAGGTGGAGTTTCTGTGTGTGGTAGAAGAGTACTTAGACTTGCACCATACTGGACCAAATAATTATACTTGCCCGAAGGCTCACTAAGCAGAGCAACTGATGGGTCTCCATCTTCATACTATTTTTCTTAGTTTTGACTCAGAGCATCTTCCTTTTTTCTTCCTTTTTGACTTCTTTATCTATCATCTTTCCAATCATACATACAATTATCACAGTAGCACATGCCAAAGAAATAATGTCCATCTATTTCAAAGCATGAACTAGAGTTCCATTTTAAGAGAAAAATGATATATATATATATATATATATATATATATATATATATATATATATATATATATATATATATCTAATATTATTTAATAATTTATTATATTTTTATTTTAAATTATATATAAAAAAGTA
>CATIWR010587006.1:0-10097 GCA_949677035.1 Omphalea diandra
TATATATATATATATATATATATATATATATATATATATATATATATATATATATATATTATGTATGCATACATACACACACACACACATACATATGCATACATATATACATATATATGTGTATATGTATTATATTTTAGATGATTTTATTATGATGGATTCCAACTATAACTTAGTTGTAATATAAGTTTTTCTATCTTTATAATTGCACATGATTATGAGAATAATATGAATGTTTGACATGTTAGGTTTGGTCATATTAGTCAATAAATAATGAATAAGTTAGCCAAGAAAGATTTCTTGGCCAATGTTAATAAAGTAAATTTATCATCTTATGGATATTCTCCAGCTATACAATTGTAACAAAATATTTATAAAAGAAACTAAAGCTAAATTTTCATTTTATTAATTCATTATGATATATATGATCCTATGAATATGAAAGCTAGGTATAGAGCATTTTATTCTATCACATTTATTAATGATTATACTTGATTTGATAATGTCTATTTGATATCTTATAAGCATAGAGAGTTGAGTTACTTCCAGAACTTTATTTGGTTGAATATCAGTTAGATAGAAAGATAAATGCATTAAGAATTGATATAGGCTAAAAATATTTATTTTATCAATTTAGGGAATTATATGATGAAAAAGAAATACAATAGCAGTTAAGTATTTTTATAACTCCATTAATTTTAGAACTCTATTATGAAACAACATTGAATAAAAGGAGAAATATGATGCTTTTAAAAATGGTTGGATTTTTGATAACACAAGTTCATTTGCCTATCACCTTTTTGGGGGATAAACTATTTACTACTATATTTGTACTTAATCAAGTGCCTATGAAATCAATTATAACCACTTCATATTTGTAGACTAGCAAAAATACATTCTAAATGTTTGAAACTTTAGAATTGTGCTACTTGTTCATAATTTCTCTTATAAATATGAAAAGTTAGATCCAAGAGGGAAAAAGGTATCTTTATAGGATATTATAAAACCTGATAAAGGTTATGCATTCATAGGTGAGCAAGATAAGGAACTGTAACTAAGTTTGAATAATAAAATATCATATTCTTTAAGAATGACTTAAATAAATAAGGTGATATTAAATAAGGAGTTATCATTATTTTAGATTATAAATCGATACTCGTTAGCACCACTTTATTCGAAAAGGGAAGATTTTGATAAATGATTAATTAAATTTATATGTCCTAATTTTATCATTAGTGCAAATAAGAATGATTTTAAACTAAGTGGGAATAATCTTGATTCAAGTGGGAGCAATTTAGAAATTGATGAATCTCAATTATGATGAAGCAATCATATAAGCATTCTTTGTGGCCGGTTTGAGATTGAAAGTGGCGAAATTTTTATGATTCTTGTATAAGAATAAAATGAGTCAAAGAATATTAAGAGACTCTCTCTTGTCTGGCTAATGACAAATGGATTAAGATAATGGAAACAGAAAATAGAGTCTATGAGAACCAACCAAGTTTAAGAACTTGTTGATCTACCAAAAGGATGAAACGCCATTGAAAACAAATGAATTCTCAAAATAAAGCGTAAGTCTATCTTTAGATTCATTTTTCTTACTTAGTAATAGTTTCATATCTTAAAATAGTAAGAAACAATAATACATAACCTTGTATATTCTATTTATACACCCCAAACTTGACTCGAATGGTTGTGTATATGACTAAAAACCTATGAGCTTTTAGTTCAACTTCCACCCATTGTAATATGACAAAAAAATATATATTTTCTATTCATTAATAAAAGAAGTCCTTTGGCTTAAAAAATTCTTTGATTATTTGGAGATCGTTACTAGGATCAATCTTATATTAGTTAACAATAATAGTGAAGTGATTATTGTATATACAAAATGATTTATCTGGATCAGTCCAAGAGGTTAAAAGAATATGCTCGTATCTTAGGTAAATATCAAAGATAATAAATATTTTTGAATGTATCGAATCAATGTGGAGAATGTGCCCTTAAAATGGCCCGGAGAGAGATTAGTTAGATACATGTCGAAAAAAAAGATAATAAAATATTAAATCCTATATACATTTGCTGTATAATAAAAAAACCTTGGACCAAATATTTACCCAACAATACAAACCTTAAATTACACAATAAAACCAAATATATAAATATTAAGTAAATTTCATGCAAAACACGGTTGCACATTAAAAAAAAAATGCCAAGAATATTTGTATGCATATGATTGCAAATTTGCTCAAAAAGATTACCCCTAAAAATGTATTTATTGAACATACAAAATTATAGAGATTGCATAGTAAGTTTATTTATATTTTATTTATTTCAAATGATTTTCCTTTTCACTGTTTCATTTAGTTTTTTCACAAAACAGGTAACACAGTAATCTTTAGGATAGACGTTTTATTTTTATTAGAAATTATAAAATTATTGAATTTATAGTGTTTCAAAAAAGTTGAGATTTATAGTAAAAAAATTGAAAAATTATAATTTATATTGTCATGATTTTAAGCTATAAATAATTTAAAAATTAAATGATGAATTTAATTTTTTTTATAATTAATCCCCAACAAAAAAAATCCAGGCATGCCTGGCAAAACTGTTGAATCAAAGCTGTAATTTGAAAAGCAAAAACAGGAAAGAAAAGAAGTAGAGAAAAATAGGGAATAGGTGGATGTGAAGTGGCATAATGGCCACCTACAAACAGAGACAAAAGGAAATGATGTAGTTTGCCACCCCCAACTTAATCAGGGCCCCAACGACTCAAAGCCAGTAACTTTTTTTTTTTTTTTCTTATTTTTATATATAAAAAAATTCTCTTTTATTTTAACTTCTCAAAAGAAGTTGCTGTAGATGATGCAAGACATTATTCCCAACGAAACGTACCATACTGACATCATGGCCACGTTATGTCCACCGAAGCGCTCTTCACACCGAACGTTTTCACTCTAACAAACATTCTTTTTTTTTTTTTGGAAAAACAAACATTCTTTTTCCATTGTACTAAAAATGGAAAGAAAATGATATTCACACAGATCTCTACAAAATAAATTCTAACACTCTTCTAGAAAAAGAAAAAATTCTAACACTATATTTGAAAAATAACTTAGGAAGAAAAGAAAATAAAAAGAAAAAATAAATTTTATTTTAATTATTTTATTTTATCTTCTCATATTTGGATAAAAAAGAGAAAAAAATAAATTTATTTTCACTTGTTTAAAAAGTAAAATATGGAAGAAAAGAAAATTATTTTTGAAAAGTAAAATATGGAAGGAAAAAAATTATTTTTTCATATCTTTTTTATTTTACCTTTTATTTAAATAATAAATAATACCTATTTACTTTTACAATCTGTAAAGAATATAGATATAATTGTAAATTTACAAAAATGCATTTTAAAGAGAAAATAAACAGATAAAATAAAAGTTATTTTGTTTCTTCTTGTATTTTTTTTTAAACAAAAGAAAATTCTATTTCTCTTACTTTCCTTTCTTATTTTATTTTTTCTTTTATTTTTCTCTCTCTCAAACATAAACACAAGGTAATAGTATTTACTTTTTACACTATAAAATGTACATTATATTCTTCAATTATTAGTTTTTATAAGCTGCATAAAAATTAAAGTTATTCCTAAATTGCTAATCTAGTGGCTACTGTAAATGTGTATTATTATTATTATCATTATTATTAATCAATCAATTGTTTTATTTGTCTTTATTCAAACAATAATGATTAACAACATAAAAGCGTTTTAAGCTAATCGAGATAAACAATTAGGCCTAATCAATAAAAAAATTTAAAAAGTTTATGTGTTTTTGTAATTTTAGTTAAATTTTTAGTTTTTTCAATTGTATACTAATTTTAAAAATTAATTGTAATTATAATACAATGATACAAATATATCAAATTAAAATAGAAAAATTAATATTTTATTGCTAATAAAAAAATATTTTTTCAATACTTTTTTTTTTTAAAAAAAATTCTGTCTCTACCTTTCCTTTTCATTTTTTTATTTAACTATTAGTTTTATTATGAAAATGTTGCATCTCATTTGATTTTTTTTTTTTCATTTCATCAATAATTAAAGTAAAAAAATAAAAGTATTTTTTTCTTAATTCATAAATTTCTTTGTCATGAAATTCGTTTTTATACAAATTACTTAATTTATTTTGAAATAAAATTTTTTAGGATAAAAAATTTGCAATTGGATTCTTTTAGTTACCAAAATTTTATTTGGACATTAACTTTGATAACTGAAATTCCAATAACTTTGAGAGATATATAAAAATTTGTCTACATTGGCTGTATTTTAACTTTTATATACATGTTTAATAATATATTCACACTTAAAATAATTAACTATAACTATTTAAAAAAATTATCGCAATAATTTTAAAAAATAGAGAGATATTTGCACTCTCATTTATTATAATATAGATATTTACACTCTCATTTAGTATAAATATTCTTATCCTATTAGTTAGGCCTATAAATTTAATATAGGCAAATTCTTCCTACAGAGCTATAATTGTAATTAATTTTTAAATTGTGAGAAAACTGATGTTTGAAGTGTTGGCGAAAATTGCAAAAAAGTGGAAGGTTTTATTTATTTATTTATTTTGTCATTTGGCCAAAACTGTTAAAAGCCAGTATATTTTATTATATCTCTTGTTTTGGACATTTTCCTAACCATATACTGTGGTCGTCAGTAACTTTTTGTTGTAAAACTTTTTAGAAAATGTTTAATTGTTTGAAATCAATGTATATTTTCGTTTAGAATCTCGATTTAAAGTAGAACTTCATAAAAAAATAAAAATTATTATATTTAGTAGCAAATAAAATTTATCTTGAAGATATGTTTGATTAGTATATTAAAAAGTAAAAACTAAATAAATTATTGTTAATTCATTCAATTAAATGTATCACCGGAAATATATAAATATTATACACTAAAATTTATCATAATAATTAAACTATAATAACCAAACTAGTGTGGAATATACATATTGTTCGAAAGTCCTTAACGAAAATATCATACTACTTATTCAAAATAAAGATCTATGACAAAAAAATAAAAAAAAATTCAAGAAAAATTGTCCAAATATATAGGGTTTAGAATTTCACTGAAATAAAAATTATATGTTTTCTACTTTACTAAATAATACTATACCAGGGTTATAATTATGCAAATATTTCACTAGGTAAAAGGTATTTGTATCCATATAGACCTTTTAAATTTTCTTACAATCTAACTTTCTCTTCTTTTGCCATAGATGGAAAAGTAATTAATGACATGAAGCATAGCACAAAAAATTGAGTTTTTTTTTTTTTTGACATAATGTCATATAATTTCATTCAAATGGAATAAAGTTAATTTTCTTTAATAATTTTTTCTTAGAAATTCCATAATCAAAACAAAAGAATTTATTGCAAAATCACTGAGTGGCAAGAAAGCCATCCTTTTGCTATCTCAAAGAAAATAATTGAATGACAATTATATAATCCAAAATTCATTAGCTAAATCCTGAATTCATTTGATTAATATTCCCTGAAATTCATATCAAAATAATAAAATTACCTGCTTTTCACTACATGCTGAATTATAAGAGCATTATTGTAACTCCCTAAAACTAGACCATCGCCGACCATGTTAGTTGTTACTTCTATGAGTTTTAACCATCATATGATGCCCTATATCTCATTATTTTCTACTAAATGAAGAGAATCATCATTTTATCTAAGTTTAAAATCAAGTGCAGTAAATCAAAAGATATATCTAATCCAATGGTCAGAATGGTGCAAACAATATGCTCATAAAGCTACGGACCCAAAAAGAATTTTTAACTCCAAAAGTTAAAAAGATATCAAAGATTATTATGATTAATTGAGGAGATGATAATAACAACATAATAGGTTGGTTTGGAATTTGAGAAATGGTGGGTAGATGTGGGGTTGGAACTTGGAAGGAAGTATATTTATTTGTGTCTGTATAAAGAAAAGTGTAATGGCAAAAGGAGATGAGAAAGGTAAGGAGCTTTTTTCTTTTAGCACTTAAAAAAGTCAAATAGGGTCTCTTTCATCGATCATAATGATATCTTTGCCGCCGATACAGAGAGGAGAGATTTGCACCCAAGATTCATCATCATTGCTCTACTGCTTATTTCTTTTACATACCCGAAAGAAACCCTAGAATAAAGTCCCTAAAAAACTCTTATATTTTCAATCTACTATTATTTTATAGAATAAACTATTTAAAAAATGAGAATAAGTCATTTTTGAGTTTCATCCTAATATTTTTCATCAATAAAATGGTTTAATTTTTTTTTTCAATGTTATCCTTAAACAAAAAGTAATTTTTTTTTAAAAAAATTAAGCTCATATCCACTAATGTACTTAAAGTCATATAAGCCATATGGGTAATATATTTTTAATTTTAATTTTAATTTTTAAAAAGTCAAATAAGTATAGTTAGGCCAGAGTTTTTGTAAAAAAATATTATTTTACATGCCACTTATGCAAAAAAATTCCAAATTAAAGCATTTTATTAATGACAAATGAATTTTAAAATTACGTAAAAATATGTCTAATTTTGAAATTCTCTTTGATAATTTGTTTTATTTTTAGTCTTATATATACAACCATCTACGTTGAAAATACCAAATTCTCTGTGAAATAACATACTTTTTAAACGATTGACTTATTTTCTATTAAATCAGAAAATTCAAGATTTTCTTCTTTAAAGAAAAAAAAAGTTACAACTTTAACATTCAATTAAATAATAATAAGCAAAAAATTTAATAAATAATTTCAAAATATTAATTCTAGTTCGAATTCATATAGTTAATATAATTGATACTTTTTCATTATTTTAAAATCGATTGTGATATAAATTTTTGATTATATATTCAAATCAAAGGTTAATAATCTTAAAAGTTAGTTTAAGTGGTTAAGATAGTTTGTTCACTTTTTTAGATAATTCTTGAGATAAATATTTAAAGATAATAAATATTTTTGAATATATTAGATCAATATAATATTGTATCTTTAATATTATCTGGGAGAAATTTAATGTTAATTGATGGAAAAATTAAACTTGTAGATATCTTTATTAAATTTTTTTAAAAAGTTAATACATAGTAGATTAATATAATCCATTGTGGTCACAATAATACGAAAATTATAATTTCCTGATTATTATATTGATTTCAAATATTTTTAAGGCATTGGAGAGAGTTTTGGGTAATTCGTTGATGTTAAAAGTAGATTAAAATATTTTATTTGCGAGTTTTAAAAAAGAGAGAGTAATGTGTGTAAAATTACTTAAACTTTTATATTGCATTTTTTCAATTTGTTGTTAAAAAATAGATTAAATCTTCATGTTACGATTTTATTAACTTTTGTGTTATCTTTAATTTTATTTCCATTCCATATAATGTGTAACACAATAAAAAATATCAAAAATAAATTCACGTCATTGAAAAGTAATCTAATAATTTAGAATAAAAAGAACGCCACTTCCTTTTAGAAAAAAGATTTATGGATAACAAATTTTCATCTGGGTGGGATTATAGTTAAGAGTTCTGTTCTGCCAATTTGCCCTACTATGTTCCACAAAGTGACCTTGCTTTTTTATCGAAACATCTAAGGTTAACCGTAGAAAAAGCGTGAACAGAAAATTTCCACCCAATCTGGCAGATATGGCAGGCCAAACCCAGATACTTATATTCTTTAAATGCTGATCCCTAATAATTAAACTGGTCAAATTTTTCATATCATAATTTTTCTTTTGTACATAGTATACCACTAAATTTTACTTGTGACGTACAAGAAAACAAAATTATTTTGAAGATTGTTTTTTTGGGTTCATTTTAGACTCTCACATGCAGATTGAGTTATTTAAAAGAAAAATAGTATCTATTTTGTAATATATAATTTTTTAAAAAGTTTTAAAGAGAGTAAATTTTATATTAATAAAATTTGAATTCTAACATTCACTTCTAGATAACTATATATTAATAAAAGATTAAAGTTAAGATTATTAGAGATATAAAAATTATTCTTGACACTTCATTCAATAATTTAAATTTTTAGTTTGAATAGTTTGGTAACAAGATATTAGAGTTTCTATGATTAAAAGAACTCATTTAATTAAATATTTCTGTACATTATAAATTAAACTTATATTTGTCCATGCTTTAAACTCTAAGACATTCAAATACACAGGGTATATTAGAGATACAAAAACTATTGTTAGAGTTTCAATTAATAGCTTAGGTTTTTGCATTGAATGGTTCTTTAATAAAGATTATGAACTCTAATAATTATTCTCTAACTAGTGTATTGCATGAATTATATTTTTAAAATTTTAAAATATTAATATAAAATCAAAATAAATAAATTATTTTTAAATTTTTATTATTTAATAATCCATTTTTTTCTCTTTATAGGTAATTTTTTCTTTTATTATGCGTGTTTTATTTATTTTTTATATATTTTTAAGTTATATTTATATTTTAATTTGTAATTAGCTATTTTGTAGTTTTGGATTATATAATGGGTTAAATACATTGATTTCCATGAGTTTTGCTCTAATAAACTATTTAGTCCCTCATTTTCTAAAATTATACCAAAATAATCCTATATATTTATACCATTACATTAAATAGGACTTCCCTACATTTTAAACCTAAAAAACAAAAAAATCAACAAATTCAATTTTTAAATTTTAAAATTCCAAAACTACCCTTTTTTCTTCTCTTTCCATTTTTTCTTTTTCCTACTCTACAAATTCTAGAAATACCCACATTCAACTTCCATAAATCAAACTGGAACCTACACATTTCTATTTGTGGGCATTCTCTCTTCACCATCAAAACTAACAATTTAAAACATTGCATTCTTCCTTCACCATCAAAATTGATCTCCATCAACACCATTCGACATCGTCGAACGTCCTAGAGTGACCCTAGGGCTCATTGCTTTCGTTTCTATAATAGAGGCGCTCTATTGGGCATGCTCGCTAACGAACAAAACCTTGGCCTGCTTTCAATGGTCTAATCCAGTCATTGATTTTCTCTTTCTTCTTTATTGTGATTTGGAGGAAAGAGTACATCGATTAAGGGAAGCCGATAGGGTAAGAAATAAAGTAGTAGAGTAGTTGGTTTTCAAAGATGGGTACACAAACATGGGAAGATGACTTTTCTAGGCTTTCAAAGATGAGTTTTCTAGATTTTGATTTTAGCCACACATTTGGAGATCTCCTGTTGTTGAAGATGGATTTTGCTTGATTTTTAGGCTATTGATTTTTGGATTAAAGATGAGTTTTGCATGATTATTTTTTGAATTTGATTGCTTTTTGGTTAGTTGATTTATATTGTTTTATGGATTTTGCTTTTGATTGTTTTGAATTGAGTTCCTTGTAGCCCATACAATTGAATTTGAGATTGAAGATGTGAATTTGATTTTGTTCTGGATGAGTTGAATCAATTTGTTGCATTTTTTTTCTCAAATTTGATGATCGATTACGGTTTTGATGTTAGAAAGATGAATGAATGTGTTTTGATTCCTAGGTTTTATTTCCTGGGTAGTCAAATGTTTTGTTTCCTGGGTTTAAGAGTCTCATTTTTGTAAAGAAAGCTGATTTGTATATGGAGACTCATTTACCTTATCATTTGGCTTTGTATTTGATTGTTTGTGAATGATTTTGTGTATGAGTTTGATTGTTGATTTAATTTCAGTTTGATTTTCTAATTTTCAGCTTGATTGTTGGTCAAAACTAATAGTTGATGAGTTTGTTGGTAAAAATTGAAAATTTGATGTAGAATTAAGGATTAAATGAATATTTCATATGATTTTAACAAAAAATTTAATAGAAAAGTGTGTTTGTTTAATGAAAATAAAATTAAGGGATGTTTTGATATAATTTTTGAAAATAAAGGACTGAATAATATATTAAGGTAAAACCCAGAGATCAATGTATTTAGCCCTTATATAATATGATACGATAATAACATATAACTTCTCATTTTCTATTTATTAAAGATAAATGACAAACATTTTGTTAAGGTTACAATATATATATATATATA
>CATIWR010587021.1:0-25695 GCA_949677035.1 Omphalea diandra
TATATATATATATATATATATATATATATATAGATATAGATATATATCTTCTACCAATGAATAAAAGTTTGTTGTAAAACTCATCCTTGATATACAACAAGCTTGAGGTTCAAACATAACTGTTAGATTAGGTTATTCAAACCTAAGTCAAGACTCTTTTTTTATCTTGATAATATAGATTGAAAGTTCTAATGTCAATTTTAAGTGTTGTTTTTACAGTTTATAAGAGTTATCTTCATTGAAATTCAAAATCTATAACCTTGTAAAGTTCATCCAAATTCACGTGTATATATTTTAGATCGCGATTGCGAATTAATCACAAGAATGGATAAAGCTAAGCTAAAGGAATTCGCGGGGCAATTCACAGACGCAACATAGCCGAAGGAAATGAGCTTGAGTCACAAAGGAATTTGTGGTCCCATTCATGCCTAAGACATAGTGAGCCTTTGAATAGAAAACTCTTATTTAGGGTTTGAGAGTGAGCCTTGAATAGAAAACTCTTATTTAGGTTTAAGGGTTAACCTAGTTGTAAAACTCTTGTATAGGTTGAGTGTTAGCCTTAGAAAAACACTTGTAAGGTTTGGTTTAAGCCGAAACACTAGGTTGAGTGTGAGCCTTGGGAAAACTCTTGTAAGGTTTGGTGTGAGCCTAAACATTAAGTTAAGTGTGAGCTTGTAAAACACTAGTGATTGAGTGAAACACTCAATTGGTGAATTGGGGAGTGGATGTAGGGTTGGTTAATACTCGAACCACTGTAAAACTCTTGTGTTCATTCTTTTCCTACCCTTTCTCTAATCTTTCATTTTTGTGAGCTTCCTCCAAATCAAAAGTTCAAACTTGCCATCAATTTAACCCCCTCTTTCTTGGTGCACTAGGGCCAACAATAACTCTGAACTTTTTATCACAAAATTGACATAGACAGTTATATTTGAGACCATCAACTAATAAAAATTTGTTAATAATAAGTGAGTCAACATCTTTACCAACTTTACCTAAATGTATAATTTTTTACTTTCTATAGTCACCAAAAGACACATTGCCAAGTCCTTCAATCTTCTTAAGTTTAGTGAAGAATTTTGTGTCCTTTGTCATGTGCTTTTAGAATTCACTATCAAGGTATCATTCATCTTTCTCCACTTTGGATTGCAAGCACAACTATAATGCAAAGAGATCATTTATCTTTAATTATCTAAATTCTTTTGGGTCCTTATGGGCTTATTTTTCTAAGTTTATTATCATGCCTTCTAGAATGGCAATGATAAGCATTATAGCCATACATCCTACTGTAGTGACACTCTTCATTAAAGTATGTAAGATTTCTGCTGTAAAAGCAATATATATTGGCTATTTTCTAAGTGTATGCCTCTTTTGTGCATTTCACCTAGGTGCATACCATTTGGAAGTATAACCATGACTTCCATAATGTTGGATATGTCCATTCATTTTGACTTTTCCATAAGGTAGATGCATATTATGACACAAGTGCCTACGTAGATTTGGGTAATATTTTAATGCATACCATGCATCATGTCTTTGCACAGTTTCCCTTGAGGCTTGTATTATTAGTGTGTGTGTGTGTGTGTGTGTATATATATGCATGATTTCCCTTTAAGGGAGTAAGATTCATATAAAGGTAAAAGTTTTAAGAGGACTTATGTTTTCCTTTATTAACCTTCTTATTTGTTGCCTTTTGTAAAGCCTTTGGTTAGATAGTCCTTGGCTCTCACAAATTTTGATTCCCTTTTGAGAATTTTGAAATATTCTTTTTGAGACTATTACTTTTAGCCTTAAAAGACTAAACCTCCTTAGAAAGGGAGTCAAGATTCTTAAAAAGAATGTTTCAATGCTTTGTTTTCCTTTTAAAAGGTAGCGAAAGAAGACTTTAAGGAGTCATGGCCCTTAGAGAGCTTGGTAATGAGGTCATATAGATCTTCCTTAAAGTAAGACTTAAACAAATTTACCTTAGTTCCTTATTCACTTTTAGATTCACTTAAGGAGGGATAATCTTCATTTATAGCCATGAAGCATAGATTTGTAGTCTCATTCTTATCCTCAGAGCTTTCAACTCCTAAAGTACCAGAATCATCCCATATGGCTTTAAAAGCTTTTTTTTTTTCCTTATTGGGCTTGTGCTTCCTTAAATGATGCTTGTGCTTCCTTTTTTTTAAAAAAAAAAAAATCTATTTTTGTATTTCCTTTTTTATTACATCCATATTAAATGATTTAGTTTTTTGAGCTTCTTTTATGTATCCTTTCCTCATCTTTACTTTCTTGTTTGTTAAGAATTTCTTTACTTGATTTGTGATGAGAGCTAATTGATCATCCTCTCCATAATCATCGTTTTTACTGAAGGAATTTAATGAAGAGATAAAAAGGTTTTCATTATATACCTCTTTAGCTTTAAAAGCCATGTCCTTTTTAGCACCTTAATCTCTAGCTAGCTTTTCCAGTATGATTTCATGTTCTACCAGCTTGCCCATGAGTTCATCTAAAGTGAGTGCCTCTAGTTTGTTTACTTCCTTAATGGCATTTCTTTTTGTTTCGCACTTGTCCTTAGGAAGTGTTTTGAGTAGCTTAGTCATCATATCTTTGTAGCAAACCTTCCTTAAAATTTTAAAGTCCACACAATGTTAATGAACTTGTTGTATATTTTAGTGATCACTAATTTGGTTGGTATACAAATGTCTCATGCTTGCATATGTGCATTTGGATCTTCTTCTTCTCCACCTCACTGGTTCCTTAAAGTTGGGTTTGGAGAGTGTCCTAAATCTTTCTTGTAAAGGTATATATCTACGGCTTGACATATTGAAATTTATAGATGGCATAGAATAATACATTCATAGCTCTTCTATTTTTAAGATTGGCCTTCTTCTCCTTAACTGTCCACTCACTTTTATTCTTCGGAAGAGAGCCACCTCATATAAGCTTGGTATGAGCTTCTTTTTATTCTTCTATAATATCCCAAATGTTTATCCTCTCATTAATTAGTACTATCTCAATTACATTCTTTCAATAGCATAATCATCACCCATGAAGAATGAAGGCTTATGGATTACTTGTGATTCCTCTAGACTTGCCATTCTATCTTTGCTCTTTACACTAAAGCTTGAATAAAGAAAATAGCTTTAGTACAACTTATTGTCCCAAGATGCCTAAGAAAAAAGGGGGTTGAATAGGATAATGGCAAGTTTAAACTTATTTCAAAAGAGGTAGAGAAAGCCAATTGATCACAAGTACACAACAATTTACAAATCTTATTTTTTAGATACCATTAGATACTTTCACTAACATTAGCTTTTAAGTGCTATTGAAAATCTTTGCATAAGTGAATTTAGCTAAGCACCACTTAAACCTTCACAAGGTGAATTCTTAGGCACTACCTAAAAGCCTTTAATAAATAGTTTGTAATTGTAAGCACTATTTAAGTCTTTTTCCAAGATAGTATGCAAGTATTATCTTAAACCTTTAATAGAAGAATGGTTTAAAGGTTTAATCTTCAACCCAAACGTATCCTTACATAAGAATTACAAACAAAGTGAAAAGTATTGCTCTCACATGCAACCACTTTTACAAATGAGATGTGACCTCTTTAGCTTGCCTGAGTGGCTTGGACTTTGATGTTACGATGTAGCAAAAACAATCTTCTTCTATTTTTACAGAATGCTCTTATAAGCACTTATAAAAGACTTAATTCAAGCAACTAAACTTTAGGATACTTAAGATATTACTCTTTGAAGCTTTAGATCACTATATGTTTTTCTTTCTCTTTCAATTTATCTCAATTTGAATTTTAAGCTTTTGATCCTTGTATAGTGGTGGAAATAACTAGCCAATAGACTTAGTGAAAAAATCTATCAGATTGTCAATGTAGTTGTTGGAACCACAGTTAATGACCATTAATATGACCATAATTATCATTCAATGTTCAATTCCTAGGTGGTCTTGCTTCAATGATCATTAAGTGTCATACCTTCATTTTTATCCACCATTTTTTAGGTTAGTAAAACACTCGTTGAAGTATAATCCATGCTCATTATGATACTTTCAATAGTTGTTGGTTATAGTTTTATGAGTTTAGCTAAATTGAGATCATATGTGTGAATTTCATTAGTCATTGAGGATACTCAATGCCTTATTAGGATGTCAACCATCATTGAACTCTTTAGCTCTAGTTGTTGGAATGCATCATGACAAGGCTTTTAATGCTCATTGAATTTCGATCACTCTCATTTATTTCATCTTAATGCTTATTGATACTTTCCTCAATCGTTGTTGGAACTTACAAAAGAGATAAGCAACTCTATTAAGATTTTTCAACTATCCTTGATTACTCCAATGCTTGTTGTTCTGTTCAACTGTTTTCCACCATCATTGGGACTTACAAAATGCTTTTTCAATCCTCATTGATTTATTTCAATGCTTGTTGTTCATTCAATGCCTATTGTTGATATACAACGATTGTTGACATGTTTAGGCTCTCTTTTTAACTCCAAGACTTGTTCATTTTGAACATTTTTAAATTTATTTTTATTTGAATGTTCTTGAGATATTGAATAAGAAACCTATAAGATTAAACTATTTATTTTGTTTAAATGTTCTTGAGATATTGAATAAGAGACCAATAAGATTAAACTTAATAAACTTACATATAGGTAAGATAAATAATGCTTTGTTTGTAATTATCAAAATAATAATTAGAATATAAAAGGTTCAATAGATATTACTTCAGGAGGCTTTTTAGAAGTCCACAAGATTCTTTGGTAATCCATGTCACTATCACAAATGTTGTTCTAGGCAACTACTTAAAATATTGTATAACATTTTTAAGATGCAAGCTCTCATTAGCTCTTAAATGGTGATTTATTGAGATTCTCAACTCTAGTGGACAAAAAAGGTGTAATCCCTACTCTTTGCCTCTGATGTCTAAATTTGTGGAGGCTGTGCATTCTTATCGACTTGATAGATTGTAGGTACATGGTCTTTGATTCACGTGGTCCAACAAACATCATAATTCCAATTTAATTTAGTGTCATCTTGATCGATTTTTGTATAATCTAGATGGATGCTTGGTTCCCTTCTGCCATCTTTATTAATTTGGCTTTTTATCATTCATATCATCAGCTATCTTGATTGTACTGTAAAATATTAGTGGAAACCTTCCTTCATCTCAACCTAAAGGTGGTTTTCAATTTGAAGAACTATGGACATTAGATGAGACTTATGGGGATATTATCGCTAACTCATGGTAAAATGTTATGTCCTAATCAAATGGCAATATTACTACCTATGTCACTTTTTATGTGCAATCTCTCAAAGCTTAAGGGTGAGAAAAATATCACAAATTACCTAATATTGAGATCTTATAATGATATATTGAACAATTGCAACATGATGAGTCTGTAAGTAGAGATATATAAAGGTAGCTTCTTTATAGTGTCTTAAGAGGAAATATTCTAAAAACAAAGGTCTATAGTTAATTAATTGGCCTATGGTCACCAAAATTCAGATTATTTCCACCAAAAAGCATCACATTATAAAAAAAATAAAAAAATAAAATAGCCATAGGATTGCAAAATGAAGTTAGACTTGGCTCACCAATAATCAGGACATGGCTAATGTTACAATCTTATTTTGCTAATATCTTCTTCCACTGACTCATTCAATTCAGATATCATAAAGATCCTCAATTGTATTAAGCTTAAAGTTTGAATATCACCAATATAGTTCTTATCATCCCTTTCACCGTAGTAGAAATTGACCAGGCCCTTTTTGACATGCATCATACTAAAGCACCAAATCCAAATGGAATGCCTATGCTATTTTTTCAAAATTTTAAGCAATTATGGATTTAGATGTCAATAACATTTGTTTGAAAGTCTTCAATGAAGAAGTTAAACTTGAGTAATGGAACACTATTCTAATCACATTTGTTACCAAAAATTTAAAAGCTAAAGTAGGTCAAGGACTTTTGGCCTATCAACCTTTGTAATGTATTAGAGCTATCACCAATAGATTTTAGCTGAGATTACATGAGCTTGTGGATATTCAACATACTTATATTCCTAAAAGATAGATTGCCAATAATTTTCTCTTAGGCTTTGAATGTATACTTTAGTTAAAAAAAGCATCAATTTGGTTAGCATGGCCATATTTCTTTAAAATTACATTTAAGCAAGGCATATGACAAGGTGGAGTGAATTTTTTAGAAGATTATACCTCAAATGGGCATTCATTAGAAATATTTTCATTAATTATAAGGTGCATAAGGTCAATTTCCTACTCCTTCATACTCAATAGAGAAGTCATTAGTCAAGTGTTATCCACTCGTGGTCTCAAGCTAAGAGATCCTCTCTCCACTTTCCTTTTTATGTTATGTGCCAAGGTCTCTCCTCTTTATTATTGGCAGCTAATCATTTTGTTATACTTCAAAAATTGTCAATGCAAGCCTTATCTCACTTTCTTTTTTTTTTTTAACTAATGACAATTTGATTTTTTCTATCATGCCTCTATCCTGAGTGTGTTGTCCTCAAACGTTATTTGCACTGATATATAGCTACTTCAAGCCAATTAATCAATTATGATAATTCTACATTTTATTTAGTCCCAACACACCTTCAAAGCTAAGTGAGAATATTCAGCATCTTAGTGGTCTATGGGCTTAATATTATCTAGGAGTTCTTGCCTTCTCAGAGCAAAATAAGTGAGTTCAATTCAGCCATATAAGAGCTCCATTGGCTAAATGGCTTAACAATTAGTATGGTAAACTTTTTTTGCACGGGGTAAAAGATACCCTCTTTAAATCAATTATTAGTCTTTACCCTTCTCTGAAATGCAGGCATTTCATCTCCCATTCTCTATTTTGGATCATATTGAAAGCATTTGTGCTACATTTTGAGGGGGATAAATGAGGACAATAGTCAAATGCTCTAGAAAGCCTCAACTTCTCTATGTAAGCCTAAATATCTTGGTGGTATGTGCTTTGGAAATATGGGGATCTTTAATCGATCTTTTCTTGGAAAATAGATTTGGTGGATGTTAATTGTGTGTGTGTGTGTGTGTGTGTGTGTGTTTTTCAGAATGAAGCCTAGAGTGGCTTTATGACCTTATATTTTTTTGATAATACGCAATTTTATCGCCGACTTATCAAATCTTTTCCTATCAAATTGCACTCTTTTTTCCTCTTTCAGGCTCGGTCCCTCTAGGTTTTTCAAAAAGCTTTTTAATGAGGCAATCTTTAGTTAAGATTTTTCTTGTACCATTTCGCTCTTAACAGTATTGATCCGTTGTTGTGAAAAAAAAAAAAATAGCAGCACTAGCAATTTACTTCCTTACTTCTCCTCTCTTATTTTTTTTTTTTTAAAAAAGAGAGTCTAATAACTTTGTCTTCTGCATTCTACATTAAATAATGTTTTTTAGCACAAACTAGCATCTAATAAAAATTTTGAAAAATCAATAAAATTAATTAATCCAATTTGAAATAAATTAAATTATTAATTTTAAAAATAATGTGATTGAAGTTTATTAAAAATTTTTAAAATATTTTTTTTAGTTTAGTTGCAGATTTAGTTTTTCATAATCCACCAAAACCAAATCTAACGGTTACATATGTTAACTAAACACATTTTTTTTATAAAAACCATAATATGTAAATTAATTAAGGTTGTAATATTTAATACACGTACTTATACAACTCATAATACTTAAAAATTAATTAGTTTTATAAAATAAACTTAAACATCAAATTTAATATAATTTATATAAACATTAGTAATTGAATGACCTTGAAATACAAAATTCAAATCACCTAAATCAATCGATCCAAAAATACGATTTGAATAGATTATGTTATTTACATGGTAAACTGCCCAAATCGAATTGCAACCATCAGAAACGAGGATTGTGAACATAATCGAAAATTACATAGATTAAGATATAAATATTAGTTTTTGGTTACAAAGACTAGTAAATACATCATGTTCGTCAAAGTCTCTCTCCCATCACTAAAATAATTGTAATCTTCCATAGACTTGAAAAATATTACATAAATTTTTTTTATCAATAATTCAATGTCTAATGTTAGTTTTTATACATGTTTCAAAAAGATTAAAAAAAATTCCTTTGAAAATTACAAAAAAAAAAAAAAAACTAGTAATTCATTAACAAAATGCGAACACTCATTTTTCTTATTTTGGAAGGTGCTCTAATATATCAATTGTGGCAAAATTTACAATTTTTATCAAGAATTTTGGTTGAAGAAGGTTATAGAAAGTAAAACATGTAATCTTCTTTATATGTAATATCTATTACAACTATGACTCCTTTCATTTTATTCTGCTGAGCCCATCAATATTTATTGTAAGAAATTTATAGTTTTACTAGATTGAGAAAATTCATTGCTAATTTAGATTGTCAATGAAAAATTTTCATATTATATCTCTTCTTGCTAAAATATTAGCAACAGAAAAACTTTTGTGGTACTTATTTAGAAACATATTTTTTTTATTGTTAATTTAGCAATAAAATATTTTCATTCTAATTTAGCCATAGAAAATAATCTTTCATTAAAATTAGTAGCAACATATATTTTTGTTGCTAATTATTAACATATTGTTTTCATTAATAAATTAGCAATAGATTTTCCATTATTAATGCGTTTAATTCCTGATTAAAATATTAATCTACCATCCATTGCTAACTCTACCACAAATTTAATATATTAATATAATTAATATTAAATATAATAGTATATATTATAATATATTTAATTATAATATATTTATTTAATAATTTAATATATTTATTAATTATTAATATATTAATATAATATATATAATTCCATTAATAATTAAATAAAAATAATTAATATATTAATGTAATATTAATAATACAATTAATAATATAATCTTAAATATATTATTATTTATTTATTTATATTGAATTATAATTATATTTTATTTTATTTAGAGATCCAATGCGAGAATACCTAGTGTCACTCGTCGTTAAACACATTTGAACATCTCAACCACTATTAAGCAAAGTCCAGTGTGAAATATGGGTCGTGATTGTGATCTACAGTTTCAACAGCAATCTCACTTTGGCAAGCATTAAATGCAGGATTTTGTCACTAACTTTGGAGATTTGAAGATAGTTTTATTTGTAATGGATATTTCGTAGTTGGAATTTATAAATACCACACCAAATAGCTTTGAATGCAATAGAATAGTGTTTAATTGTAGCAAAACTCTTGCAATTTGATTTGTCAACTCTTTAACTCATTTAATCTTTGTACTTTAGGTTGTTGAAGGTTAAGTGTGAGCCATAAACACTTTGGGAATGGATTTTATAGTGAGACTAAGTGGCAAAACTTTTGTGTAATTTTATATGTGAGCCTTAAACATAATTATAATTTGGTTTAGTGTGAGCCTAAACACTAAGTTAGGTGTGAGCTTGTAGCATACCATTAAGAGTTAGTGAAATACTTAATTGGAGAATTAGGGAGTGGTTGTAGGTTGGTTAACACCCGAACCACTATGAATTACTTGTGTTCATTTTTTTCTACTCTTTCTCCAACTTTAAATTACCTACTCTTGCAATTTGATTTCTCAACTCTTTAACTCATTTAATCTTTATACTTTGGGTTGTTGAGGGTTAAGTGTGAACCATAAACACTTTGGGTATGGATTTTCTAGTGAGACTAAGTGGCAAAACTTTTGTGTAATTTTATATGGGAGCTTTAAACATAATTATAATTCGGTTTAGTGTGAGCCTAAACGTTAAGTTAGGTGTGAGCTTGTAGCATACCATTAAGAGTTAGTGAAATATTTAATTGGAGAATTAGGGAGTGGTCGTTGGTTGATTAACACCTGAACCACTATGAATTACTTGTGTTCATTTTTTTCTACTCTTTCTCCAAATTTAAATTACCTACAGTCCCTGCAGAAATTTAAATTTCTCACTAATTCAACCCCTTTTTGGTGCAAGGCAAACAAGCTTAATACTTTCTAAAAAAGAATGGTAACCTTTAAATTAGTGAATTGTGAAGATGGTTAACAACTACATTGAAACCTCAATAAGCATTGATAGGTGAATTTAATGACTATTATGAAATCTCAATAGTCGTTAAGAGTAAAGCTGGTCAAATGCAGAAACATGATATTGGAGGGCATATGTAGAATCATTCTAGTAGAATGAAAAGAGCCATTTTATGTGACTGAAAAGTTAAAGATGTATATTTTGTACAAAATTATAAAGCTAGAGTATTGTTGCCTAGTATTGTACTACCATAGTATCTTCACCAAGGTTGTGATCACCTCATTCCACTTGAAGTATTTATGCAATATAAATGAAAATATTTTATTTAAATTACTTAGTTTATAAGTTAACTCAAAATGGAGTTGAATTATAATTAACAAACTATTAAGCCTATTTTGATAAAAATTTCGATAAAATTTTACCACAATTACAAGCAATAAAAACACATATAGCAAATCAATTCTAATATATATAACTTGAAATATAACTATAACAAGCAACTAAAACACTCGCTGCAAAAACACTTCTAATATCAATATCCATTCCCATAGTTGTAATGCAACTAAAACTACATATGATCCCATAAATAATTAAAAAAATTATGTTAAATTATATTATTTAGATTATTTTATATTCTTATACATTACATGTTTTTGCTAATAGAACTCGTTCATTTATGGTGTTACTATCTTCCAGCAATATACTTTTATATTATTCTCTCTTTAAAAATTAAAGTGATATGCCATGTACATCGATCAAAAGGATGTTGCTTGAAACTAAAGAAAAAAAAACATTTGATCCATACACATTCTATAAATCAAAGAAAGTCATGCATGGAATAAGAAATTATGAATATATACGCATCACCAGTGACTGTGATAAGGCATTTTCCATCAATAGGGATGGATCTCAATGTATGATTGCAACATATGAGGAATGTATGAGAGGATCTGTATGCACAAATGCCTTAAGAATGGTAAGAGGTAATGGAACCTCAAATACAAATACCAAATTGATAGGGATCTAATTCATATATAGGTATAAATTCCTTAGGAATGATGGGAGGTGTTATATGACTAGCTTACTATAAAGCAATCCCTTAATGAAGTGCATGAGTTCCCTAACACAACTATAATCACCTCTACTAGATGTGTGGCATCAATTAAAGCTCAAATCACAATGATAACTACTAACATTCAATAAAAGAATAAATTTTAAGTATTTGTACATGACTTGCAAGTAATACATAAGGTATAAGTATACATAATTAAGCCATAAAATAAATGACTAAATAGGAAGCATTCATACATCAATAAAACATGCAACAAAAGAATAAATTATAGTTAATCATACAAAAGTTAAGCACTGTTAACTTAAAATACTACAATTACCTCTATTTACTTTCAATATCATCGTACTAAATTTCGTTGTCATTTATCTCATCATCTTCCTCATCTAATTTTGATTCAAGTTTTGGCTTATCTTTTGTATCAACTTCCTTATCATAATATTTCGGAATGGACCAGTTGGATCATTTAGGAATCTAGGTTCTTCATCTACATCAATATCGATTTTGTGGACATCTATCTCATCTTGTTAGAATAGTGCAATACATGATGGAGGAGTTTTAACAGAAGATTTTAAAATTTTCATAATAGATCTAGCTTTTACTTTATAAAGAGCCTATTAGTCACTTTTGTCACGTGAGCTAGGATGAATGACATAAGAACAAATGGTTCATACCTATCAAATCTTTTTTTTATGATTTACTTTAATAATCTTATATTATTTATGTACCTTCATACACATATTTGGCCTCGGGTCAAACCATTTTCATTTGAATAACATGATTATCTTTAATGGCACTTCAGGATATTTTAATTATAGAACCTCTATCAACTTACTATAATAGGCATTGTAATTTGAACCCATAACACAAAAACCATTGTTCATAACAGCTCTTACAAAATCATGATTTATGGTGTGAAATTTATGCTTATTTACAACATAGTTAGAGAATGACTTAATAGTTCTTAATGGAACTTTTATAAGATTTTTTATGAACTTGTTTGAGATGTTCAATGGATCATATGTTTATTTCATAGGAGACAATAAACGTCAAAATTACAAAGAATAAAGAAAAATGTACATATGTTAAAATAAATATAATTATAATATTAATACTCACATTTATTAAAACAAGAATAAATTTACCATCAAGTTTAACATTAATGTCATGAATAGTCATGTTTGGTTGACTTCAACTGAACTCAACAATTTAAATACTATAAAGAATGAAAAGTGAAAACATTTTATAATATAAAGTAGTGTATAAAGTTTTGGAATTTTAGATAAAAATACACAATACTCAATATAAGTTTCAACTTCTGGACAATTCAACAAAATCAATTTATATTATTAATTTTAGTCTTATAGTTAGTTTTGAACCATTCCTTATCATTTGTCAAACAATTGTATATAGTAGATTCACATGTTATTTTATGTTATGTTATAAAAAGAAAACTATCATATCAAAAAGAATATTTCTAAATAAAAAAATGGAAAACTCATCTTCCATAATAAAGCAAATTTCTAAATTAGAAATTAAAAAATCTAAAAAATAAAAATTATAAAATAGGAAGTCAAGATTATATAAAAATATTATGAATAAGAAATCACTGTATATTATTAATTTCACTCTCACAGTTAGTTTTAAATCATTATTTGTCATTTGTCAAATAGTTGTATATAATAGAGTAACGTATCCTTATTTTATATTATGTTGTGGAATACTGCTATATAAAAAAAAATGTTTCTAAATAGGACATTACAAAACTCATTGCATAATAAAAAAATTTCTAAATTAGAAATTAAAAAATTAAAAAATTAAAAATTTTGAATAGAAAGTCAAAATCATATAAAAAATATTAAATAGGAAATTCAAAAAACCTAAAAGTAAAAAATTTTAAATAAAAAGCCAAGATACTCTGAACAAAAAATTAGAAAGACCTAAGAAGAAAAATTCTAAACTATTCTAAATAGTAAATTATAAAAACATAAAAAGTAAAGATTTTAAATTGGAATGTGAGACTTAAATAATTTTCAAAATTGTAAGTATATAATGACAAATGACAGTGCAATAAATTGTCGAAAATTACTTCATTCAAGTTTAATAAATTTTTTGTTTAAAATTGTGTCACACAAGATTGAAAGCATCAATCAATAGATAATCTTTTATTACAATTGTTTCACACACACACATACATGTAATTTCCAATTATATGTTAATTTTATTGTCTATTATTAAATATTTGATATTATTTATTTGATTGATTATCAAGAATTATTTTTTTCAAGTTTAATAAAGATTTTCTTAAATTTGTGTCATACAAGATTAAAAATATAAATCAATAGATAATTTTTTGTTATAGCTAAATTCTTATATAATTATAAGTTTTAAGAAATTTATTTTATTAGTTCATTTATTTGAAAATAACGTTTTCTATAAAATAATAATTAAAGTTTAATTATTATTTATATATTAATTTTAATCATTTAATTGATTAATTAATTATTTAATAAAAATACATATTAAATTTCTTTAAACTTTATTATTATAATCATACTGCACAATACGTTGATTCACAATTAATGTGGTGTTAGGAACAAAATGGGCTTTTACTAGTTTTTAATGCATGATAATCAATATATATAATATTAATTTCAATCTCATAATTAGTTTTAAATAATTACTTATCATTTGTTAAACAATTGTGTATAACATAGTCATGTGTAATTATTTTATATTATGTTATATGAAATTGTCATTTAACAAATTTTAAATAGAAAATTAGAAAAATTAATTGTCTTATAAAAAGACCTTATAAATATGAAATTAAAAATCTAAATATTAAATAGAAAATTAAGATCATATAATAAATAATTTTTAAAAAATTAAAAAAATCTAAAAAGTAAAAATTCTTAAACAAAATTAAAAAAACTTAAAAGTAATAATTTTAAAAAAGAAAGTAATATTTAAATTAATTTTATTGATTGTTCAAAATTCTAAGTATATAAAGACTAGTAGCAATGTAATAGATTATCAACAATTTCTTTATTCAAGTTTAATACATTTTCTCTTAAAATTATACTATATAAGATTGAAAGTATAAATAAATAAATAATCTTTTATTATAAATATCTCATATATGTATATATAATTTGTAATTATCTATCAATTTTGTTTTTTTATTATAAAATACTTAATATTATTTATCGATAGATTATTAGGAATTGTTTCATTCAAATTTAATAAATTTGCTTTTAAAATTGTGTTTTAAAATTGTGTTACATAAGATCGAAGATTTGAATTGATAAACAATCATTTATTACAACTACCTTCTTACATAGTTAGAAAGTTTAAGAAATTTATTTTATTATTTTATTTACTTGACAATAATTTTTAATAAAATAGTATTTATTTATTTATTTAACAAAAATAAATATTAATTTCATTTAAATTTTTGGTTTTTAAATGCATGGGTTTACGATTAGTGTGTATTTATGTTGCAAAAAATTCTTCATCTATTATATATCTTGATTTTGCTCATCTAAGTGATCTTCTAAAATGTGTGAAAATTGAGAGATTCCTTTTTTGTTAGTCTCTTGTGTGTGACTCAAAGTTGTATGAAAAAAAGGATGATGCTTCTTTAACTAAATATACATTGCATATACAACCATCAACCTTGAATTTATTTTTGTTGCTAATTAGTAACATATTGTTTTCATTAATAAATTAGCAATATATTTTCCATTATTAATGTGTTTAATTCCTGATTAAAATAGTAATCGACCATCCATTGCTAACTCTGCCATAGATTTAATATATTAACATAGTTAATATTTAATATAATATTATATATTCTAATATATTTTTTAATATATTTAATTATAATATATTTATTTAATAATTTAATATATGTATTAAATATTAACCTATTAATATAATATATATAATTCTATTAATAATTAAATAAAAATAATTAATATATTAATGTAATATTAATAATATAACCTTAAATATAATATTGAATTATAATTGTATTTTATTTGATTTAAAAAACCTATGCGAGAATGTTAAGTGTCACTGGTCGTTAAACACATTTGAAAATTTCAATCGTTATTAAGCAAAATCCAATGTGAAATATGGGTCGTGATTGTGACCTACAGTCTCGACCGCGATCTCACTTTGACAAGCATTAAATGCAGGATTTTGTCACCAACTTTGAAGATTTCAAGATAGTTTTATTTGTAACAGATATTTTGTAGCTGAAATTTATAAATACCACACCAAATAGCTTTGCATGTGAGAGGATAGTGTTTAATTGTGGCAAAACTCTTGCAATTCAATTTTTCAACTCTTTAACTCATTTAATCTTTGCACTTTGAGTTGTTGAAGGTTTTGTGTGAGCCATAAAAACTTTGGGTCTAGATTTTAGAGTGAGACTAAGTGACAAAACTTTTGTGTAAGATTGTATGTGAGCCTTAAACATAATTATAATTGTTTTAGTGTGAGCCTAAACATTAAGTTAGGTGTGAGCTCCTAGCATGCCTTTAAAAGTTTGTGAAATACTTAATTAGAGAATTAGGGAGTGGTCGTAAGTTGTTTAACATCCGAACTACTATAAATTGCTTGTGTTTAATGTTTTCTACTCTTTCTCCAACTTTAAATTACCTACACATTCTGCACAAATTTAAATTTCTCACCAATTCAACCCCCTTTTATCATTCCTTATCATTTGTCGAACAATTGTATATAATAGAGTCACATGTTATTTTATATCATGTTATAAAAAACTATCATATCAAAAAAATATTTCTAAATAAAAAATTGGAAAACTCATCTTCTGTTATAAAAGCAAATTTCTAAATTAGAATTAAAAAATAAAAATTATAAAATAGGAAGTCAAGATCATACAAAAATATTATGAATAAGAAATCACTATATATTATTAATTTCAGTCTCACAATTAGTTTTAAATCATTTGTTGTCATTTGTCAAATAATTGTATATAATTGAGTCGCGTATCATTATTTTATATTATATTATGGACAAGTGTTATATAAAAAAAATGTTTCTAAATAGGATATTACAAAACTCATTGCATAATAAAAAATTTCTAAATTAGAATTAAAAAATAAAAAAATAGAAATTATAAATAGAAAGTCAAGATCATATAAAAAATATTAAATAAAAAATTAGAAAACTTAAAAGTAAAAAATTTTAAATAGAAAGGCAATATATTTTGAACAAAAAATTAGAAAAATCTAACAAGTAAAAACTCTAAACTTTTTCTAAATAGTAAATTAGAAAAACATAAAAAATAAAGATTTTAAATAGGAATGTTAGATTTAAATTAATTTTCAAAATTATAATTATATAATGGCAAATGACAGTGCAGTAAATTGTCAAGAACTACTTCATTCAAGTTTAATAAATTTTTTATATAAAATTGTGTTACACAATATTGAAGGTATGAATCAATAAATAATTTTTTATTACAATTACTTTACACACACACACACACATATATGTAGTTTACAATTATATGTTAATTTTATTTTTATGTTATTAAATATTTAATATTATTTATTTGATTGATTATCAAGAATTACTTTGTTCAAGTTTAATAAAGTTTTTCTTAAATTTATGTCATATAAGATTAAAAATATAAATCAATAGATAATTTTTTGTTGCAACTAAATTCGTATATAATTATAAGTTTTAAGAAATTTATTTTATTAGTTTATTTATTTGAAAATAATTTTTTCTATAAAATAATAATTAAATTTTAATTATTATTTATATATTAATTTTTAATCATTTAACTTAACTGATTAAGTAATTATTTAACAAAAATAAATATTAAATTTATTTAAAATTTTTATTATAATCAGACAACATAATACGTTGATTCACAATTAGTGTGGTTTTTGGAACGAAATGGGCTTTTACTAGTTTTTAATGAATGATAATCAATATATGCATAATATTAATTTCAATCTCATAATTAGTTTTAAATAATTACTTATTATTTGTTAAACAATTGTGTATAACATAGTCATGTGTCATTATTTTATATTATGTTATAGAAAATTATCATTTAACAAATCTTAAATAGAAAATTAGAAAAATTTATTGTCCTATAAAAAGACCTTCTAAATAGGAAATTAAAAATCTAAATATTAAATAGAAAATTAAGATCATATAATAAATAATTTTTAAACAAAAAATTAAAAAAATCTAAAAAGCAAAAATTCTTTAAAAGAAAATTAGAAAAACTTAAAAGTAATACTTTAAATAAAAACCTAATATTTTAAATTAATTTTATTGATTGTTCAAAATTCTAGCAGTAATGTAATAGATTATCAATAATTTATTCATTCAAGTTTAATAAAATTTCTTTTAAAATTATCAACAATGTAATAGATCTCAAATTATCTTCCAAAAAGAATTCAAGTGTCCCACTTAGATCAACTCTCATTAATTTAGCCTTGTATGACACCAATTTAGCATAATAAGCACCTAAATATCGTATCAAGATATTTTGTGCTCTTTTCTTTGCTCTATAACAAGCTTATTTGAATAATGTTAGTGTGTACTTAGATTGCTTATCAAATGTCATATCATCCATACTATATGAGGGATTTCTTCTAAATCTATTTAAAAACTCCTTAGCTAACCACTTAGTTGTTGCTTGCTTATTGCTTAAAACCCTAACACATTTGTGCTCATTATGAATAATCTTAACCACAAAAGTACTCTGTTTTTGTTTCTTAGCTACATATAGCCTCCAAGGACATTTTTAAGTGCATATAACAAGCATCCTAATCATCTCAAACTTTCTCCATATGATATTCAAGCCATTACATATGGCATACCTTTGTACAACCTCTTTAAATTAAGCACCATTATCAAACTTCATGCCTAGGACAAACTTAATTTCTTTATGGTCACAATTGGGATCATACAGAACTTGCTTACTCTTTTCTCCTAATTGTCCTATCATTTTCATCACTGTTATCTGGAGTTAGTACTTTTTGGTCACTATCTTCATAATCAGTAACAAAATCTTCTTTCTCATTATCATCTAATTCTACATCATTGTTTGGATTAGTTGTTGAAACCACATTATCAAACTTTATATTACCAACCACTTTAGTATCATCTAAACCTAATCCCCCTTCGTTATCCATGACAACAGTCCTAGGAGTCCTTTTTTTTTTTTTTTAAACTTGGTACTTATCATCAAAAGTCTCATAACTTTCTTCATCTGCAAAGTTGCACTCATTTTCCTCTTCATCATCTAACATTTCTTTCTCTCCACCACTGCTTTATTGATCCTTATCTTCATCTAATGTTTGTTGTTGGGGTGGTGGAATAGGCATTGATTTTGCACTAGGCATTGTTTCTTCAACTACTATTTCTTCCACAAATGCACCATTATTATATTCATTCAAGTAATCCTTTTGTAGTAAAATAACTTCATCCATATTAACAACATCAAATCCTTTATTATAAATGTTGCTTGCATTCTCTTCAAGCTTAGTTTCAAAATAAACTTTAGAAATCCCTAGTTAGTGCCTTTTGCAAACATTTGCTTCACATTTTCATCAATTCTCATAGCTGTCAATGATTCCCATTTATGTTCCCTCGGCTTGTAGTAGCCTACATTCACAACCTACCCTAATCCTAAAAGTTTCACCTTGTCACATACATCTTTCCTAGTCATGTTATTACATTCTTTCTAATAACCTTCTAAACACCTCTGTTCTATGTACTTCACCATCCTTGTGTCATCACACCTTTAACCCAAACTTCCACAGGGCAACTGCAAAAGAAAGAAATATATTTTTAGTAAACAATAGTAACACTATCATACAATTAAGAAGGTTACATGCAATGTTAATTTCATAATCACATAATCTTTCAATTTAATAATCAAACAATCATATCGCACCTGATTTAAATTTCAACTCCCAATCTCCAAAACCATTGACAGTATAATAATCTAAACTTTCAATTAAATAATCATCAAATCCCTAATTTAATAACAATATCACACCATTAACAATATAATAATTTATCATACCCTCATTACTTTATATACATAAATACATTATATGAAACAAAAGTGGGACATACCTCTTTTTTCTCTTCCCTCCACCTTGTGCCATTAGTTAGCCCCGTAATTGTTTCGCGAATGTCATTAAAGTAATAAGAGGAGCTATTCTTAATGGCATTTGTGAGCAAGGAGAAACGAGAGTTGATGGCGTTAGGGTTAAAGGAGATTTGCCGTGAATGGAGTTTGTGTGAAATCGGACCTATCGTGAATGGACTTTGCAGTTAAATGGAGTTGTGGTGAATGGTGTTACATTGATAGGAAGACCATTTTACCATTCAATCAATTTTGTAAAGATGATGTTCATGTTTAGATTGGCTTTAGCTCATCATCACGTGAACTATTTGAGTTAGACTATAGTTAAATTTAGAGTTAATTATTTAATGGTTCCTATCTGATGCGTGTTAATTTTGTTGAGGTGTTTGCCGTTTCCGTTTAAAAAACACTTTTCACAAATTCGATTTTGACTTGGGATATAATTGCTACTATATATCCAAAATGGGGTAGAATTGATCAAATTCAAAGTTATTGGTGCAATTGAAAATCAGATTAAAGGTTAGGGTTTTTTGGTCATTAGGCCTTATTATTAAAGTTTGATGACAATAACATTTTCCTAGATAAATAAATCAGCCAAATGTGACTGATAAGAATTTCTCTAGTCTTTGATTCAATCAACATTGTTGTGAATTTGCAGGACGCCACACCATGACATATAGTGAAGAAGACAGATAGTTATATCCTTGGCGATTCTTTTATAGGTGCTCTTTTTTTATCTCCTCCTAAGTTATCATGTTGTAGTCTATATGACTTTAATTTCTTTCAAACACAGTTTACATTTTTAAAAACTTTGTTGTGCGCATTTTGTCAATTGAGTTGTGCAATCTCAATTGCCTAAATATTTATTTTTCGTATGAGAGATTAATATTGGTAATGATTATGGATGCAAATGCGGATATATTGCAGGTTATTAGATGGATTAATAGTTCAATGATAGAGTCAAAGTTGAGGAACTCTGTCACTTTTAAGAATTTTCAATATACCATAATATAAAAGAGAATGAAAGGAATTGGGTTTCAAGAAATAAAATGTAATAACTTCTTGTTCGAGTTGTAATACCAGTTGGGATGGATTCAGTTTGTATTTTAATTGCAGGATAAAGTTTTAAAATCAAGGGCCATACCCATCTCCAAGAGAGAGAAAATAACATTTGCTAAGCTTGTAGCAGCTAACAGCACTAGGTATTTGTCCTTTTTTTTTGGGCGCCTTCTGATAATGGATTTAATGTCCATTTTCATATGATGGAAGTGGGTCTAGCCTAGCCACTGGTACACAAATTAAGGGATTAGCTCTTGGAAGAGTTATCCCAGGTCCCTCTTCCATGTCAATAGTACCATTAACGTTCCATTCGAAGCATTGAATCAAAGCAGCAAGGCTTGTTTGTACCATTTGTAGTGCTAGTGATGTTCCAGGACACCCCCTTCTTCCACTCCCAAATGGCAACAGATGGAAATGTTGACCTCTAACATCCAGCTGACTCTTTCCATTTGCATCTGTATTGACAAAATAAAATCTTTCTGGGCAGAATTCAAGTGGGTTTTCCCAGTAGTTTGGGTCCCTTCCTAGAGCCCACACATTAACAAACAGTCTAGTCCTTGCAGGTATATCATATCCGTTTATAGTGCAATCTTCAGTTGACTCTCTTACAATTAATGGTCCAGCAGGGTGAAGCCTTAGTGTTTCTTTTACTACAGCTTGAAGGTAAGGGAGGTTTCTTATATCTGATTCTTCTACTAGTCTGCTCTTTCCTACCACTGAATCAATCTCTTCTCTTGCTTTCTTCATCATGTCTGGGTGATTGATTAGCTGTGATAGTGCCCATTCTGTAGTTATGGCTGATGTGTCAGTGCCAGCCGCAAATATATCCTGTGCAATTCAGAAACCAATTTTCATTTTGTATATATGATTGTCTGAGACATAAAATGATGCCATAATGCTGTTTTTGATTTCATTATAACTTTTGCTGTCCGAAATTCCTAGGAGACATATTGTGGATTTTATTATGTGGATACCTATCATGTCAATATCTACATTGCTATTCATAAAGTAGGACTCAAACAATAAGAAAATTTTAACAATTATAATGATCTAGTTAGTTTTTTGGATGTCAACGAGTATTGAAAATTTTCCTTCAATATATGTATGAGTTAAGGATATCATAATAAGTAACGAAAACTTGCTTTATGATTAGATGATTCATTACCAGGATGAAGCTCTTGATGTTTTCGCTAGTCAGTTTAATTTCTGAGTTCTCATCTTCTGAAATATCAAGTAAAATATCAAGCAAGTCTTTCACTGAATCTTCTCCACCTGTTTCCTTCTTTATCTTTCTTTCCTCTTCATGTTCTGTTATGATCCTTTGCATCATTGCATCAAACTTGTCACGAACTTCCTTGATCCTTCTGCCAAATCCCAGCAAATCCAAATTTTTACAGAACCAAATAAAGTCTGATAAATTAAACTTCCCTGTAAGCTCTGCTATCTCTTCCACTAACTGTCTGACCTCATCAGCTTCATCTTCTTTGTTTGAACACCTTTGGCTCATTGTCATTCTTGATATTACATTATTCGTTAACCTTATGAGCTGTGCCCCAACATTAACTGATTTGCCTTCATTTGCTTTCTTTAGCATGAACTGCAAAAATTGCCTTATTTCTTCTTTCCTGACTGGAAGAAGCTGGTCTAACATTCGACCTCCAAGAAGTTCAGACATGCAAATTTTCTTCATGAACTTCCAGTAAGGTCCATAAGGAGCAAATGAGAAATCGGCTGAGCCATATGTGAGATAGTCTACAGCAGCTGTTATAGGGCGATTGGAGAAAGAACTTTCATGAGTTTTTAGGAACTCTTTTGCTGTCTCAGGGGAGGATGCAACAACATAAGGGACAGAGCCAAGGAACATGTGAATTAGGGGACCATAGCGGGTTGAAAGCTTGTGTAGAGCTTGGTGAGGTATTGGACCAAGGAGATGGAGGTGTCCAATGATTGGTAAGGCTGGTGGAGTTGGTGGAAGATGAGCCGTGGCTCGAAATTTGCTTAGTATTGCTCTAACCACAATGATGGAGACTAGCCATATGAGAAAAAGTATCGTATAGCCTCGAAAATCAACCATATTGAATCTTTGTGATTTAGTTGAGTGAAGGTAAAAGAGGGCTGTTTATATAAGCAAAACCCTTTCTTCTATTACTAGACTAGAAATTTGACCTGGTATTGGGCAAAAAATGGTGGAGAGCATTTCAAAGACGGCATGATGTCTCAAATGATAGATCATGGAGCAGGTTTTGAGAAAATATTTTGTTCTTGTCAACTTAGCTTGTTTCTTTTGTTACAAACTTACAATATTTTAGTGTCCTCAGGTAACAAAGGTACATTTTATTTGGGAAATTTCTATTTTTTGGACTATTTCCAGTTTCTATTATACATAGAATGCGTCTTTTATACATATTATACTGCAAATTGGGACTAGAAAATACACTCTAGTATCACGTATTGGCCAGAAACACTGCTTTGACAAAAAGATTGCAGACTTCTGTTAATAGCAGATTTTTTTTTTTCAGCAAAGTTTTCCAATTGTGAATTCTTTTTCTTTCCCATTTTCCTGTGGGATGAACCAAATAGCTATGGTGGGCCATAAGGTTGAAAATTATTTAGGGATGTAGCAACGTATGTGATAACTGCTTCATCTTATTTTAAATTTGCTATTTTGTTCAGACTTGATTGTATCCTAGTGGCCATGGCCTTTTGTTTATGTTGCATACCTGTGTTATCTTTCAGAATGTTTTAGACACTAGCATTTTGCTCCTCTGCAAGCGGCCGTCCAGGTAAAAGCTGAGAGCGACTAATTCATCGATCTGGGACCAAATCATATTAAGAAGTTGTCAAACACGAAATACGTTGATAGGCCAACATAAGCAGGAAGCAAAGATACATTGAATAAGTCAAACTCCATGACCATCTTTGTGTTTGCTTCCTAATAATCTTATGCCTGTATTTATGTAAATATTTGATACCATTGTTGTTTTGGTTATATTGAGTTCCTTGTCATAATCAAACTTCTCACTATATTTTATTTATTATTTGATGAAATATTTACAAGATTTTTTTTAATCAAGACTTCCTAATTGGTTATTTTTTTATTCCTTCTGGGGAATAACATCCACATGATAAAATATGTAAATATAAACAATTATCTGTTAATTATTCAATTAAATGAGTTTATTAATTTAAATTCTTGTTATTGTATCTATAAAGAATTGGTTTCATGATTAAATCTTATCTCTATTTGAGTTAAGATACTGACATATACTTATAGCATGAGGTATACTACCTGTATGACCAACTCAGTGAGAGTGTGGTTGAGAGGAGGGAATCTTGAAGCCATCTCCATTTCCTGTTGTCCCCTTGGTGTGGAGATTGTGTTCGTATGGTCCAGTTCCTACCAGGTGTGTTAACACCACAATCAAATCATAGAACAAGGGTTCCTTTTCGCTTTCATGTTCATCTGGTCCAATTCCTACCAGATGTCTCTACGCCATATTGTCATAATAGAAAAAGTTTAATCCTTTTTGCTTCCATGTTAGAGGCATTAACTTATGCTTGTTGTCTGTGAATGAAATGCTGACAATTAGGAAAAGATTCATTCCAAAACGGAAACGAGATGCTAAGTGGAATGGCATTAGAAAGAGTATTTTTATATTGCCCTTAACAAGCTGGGGTTTCGTATCCTTTTCCTGTAATTTTAATGCATCCATGTGTAGATATTTCATAAGCTTAGGTTCATTATTCTTAAGTCATACAATTGACCATATTCTCTGTTCCATCCAGATACACCAGAGTTCCTAGAACAACCCCATTCATCATTTATTTCTGAACTGTTTCTGACCAAACACGACAAAATATACATGCTACCATCTGTCATGAAACCATGGTCTGATGGTCAGATTGACAAAACGGGGCTGAACCTAGCCACGGGAAAACAAACAAAGGAATGAGCCCTAGCAAGGGTTAGCCCAGGTCCCTCTTCCATGTCAACGGTACCATTCCCTCCATTGCCAACCTTCCATTCAAAGCACTGAATCATAGCAGCAAGAGTTGTTGGAACAAACTGCAATGCAAGTGAAGCACCAGGGCAGCTTCTTCTTCCTGTTCCAAATGGCAACAGATGAAAATGCTGCCCTCTCACATCCAGAAAATTACTCTTTCCGCTCCACTCTTCACTAGTAAACCTCTCTGGCCTAAACTCAAGTGGATTGTCCCAGTGGTTTGGATCCCTGCCAAGCGACCAAACATTAACAAACAGTCTAGTTTTTGCTGGAATTGTATAGCCAGCAATGGTGCAGTTTTCAGATGATTCTCTCACAATTAATGGACCAGTAGGGTGAAGCCTTAGAATTTCTTTTACTATAGCTTGGAGGTAAGGAAGGTTAGCTATGTCTGATTCCTCTACTAGTCTGGTCTTTCCAACAACAGAGTCAATCTCTAGTCTTGCTTTCTCCATCACTTGTGGGTGGTTGATGAGCTCTGATAGTCCCCACTCTACCGTAATAGATGATGTGTCTGTTCCAGCACCAAAGATGTTCTGTATATTTAAAAGGACATTTAAATCATTCTTAATTTTTTAATATTATTTTAAAACATTCATTATATTTGTCCTATTATACTACAAAGTTCTTCTAACCTTAAAAAAATTATTTTTCTAGTAGTTAAAGAAAATCTAATCAAAAGTGAGTTTTGTATTTTATTAGTTTAATTATTATGTACTCCTTAGTATTTGTTATATTTAACTAAATCGTTCATCACTTTTCAAAATATTATATTAAAACATTTCTTATGTTTGTCTCGTTATACTAAAAAATCCTTTTGACATTTATATGAATTTGATGAAAGAACTATTCAGTGTAACGAGTCAATTGTAAGGAGATTTATACTATAATTTTAAAATGTGAGGGACAACTTAGCTAAATATGTCAAACGTCAGATGATTTATAATGATTATCCTTTAAAAATTGATGTCGTTTTCTATTATATTGGCATATTAATTATAATTTATAGTTTTATCATTTTCATAGTGAAATTTAAAACCAAGTTTCATCGCTCATCCTGGTCCCTACTTAATGAATCCCTACCAAAATTATATATTCTCATAAAATTTTAGCGGACAGGGACGTGAAGGAAAATAGATATATATATATATATATATATATATATATATATATATATATATATATATATATATATATATATATATATATATATATATTTATATATTGTGTATATTTATATATTTATTTGTTTCTAGCATAAAAATGTTTTTTTTTATAATTTAATAAATTATATTTTTTAAAAAATAATTTAAAAATAATAAAAAATAAAAATATTTTGTCTCGTAAAGAATTTATGTGCAGTAAAAAGTTCTTGTGGAATC
>CATIWR010587036.1:0-12565 GCA_949677035.1 Omphalea diandra
TTCATCACTATGTTTTTCCTCAACTCCTCATTTTACTGTATCTAAGTAATTTGAAATTAAAGTTGACATATTAGAAGAGTAATTATGAAAATTTCAAGTTATTTTAAGTGTTTGAATACTATTTGATATTTTATGTATGAATAACAGACAACTATATTAAAACTGAATGATAGGATGTCACTATTTAATAGAAAATTTTGTTATTATAATATATACATCAATAATGACTTGATTAGTTATATCAAAATACATAAGCTCAGAGTAATTAACTTTAACTTGTAATATACGCCTCTAAATGTTAACAACCTGAGGGGTAGAAAAGAAAAAAAAATTAAGATTTTTATCAGTATAATAGAATATTAAATAATACAAAATAAATTAACTATAATATAATAAAATAAGATAAATATAATCTTACAATAATTTGTATTATCAGAATTATAATTTTGAGAACTATTATTCGAAAATCTCATATTTTGGCTGGGCAATTTGAACTTTTTTCTTATTTATGTTATCCTTCAAAAAAAAAAAAATACAAATGCATTATGTGCTAATTATGATTATAAAAAACAACTGAATAACACATTTTTATGGTTACTAGTTTTTACTTCGTATACGTTGCACGTGATTAAAATAATTATTAATCATATACATTAATTATTTTTTAATTTTATATTTATATAAATAAAAGGAATAAATTGTGTAAAATTATAAACAATTAAAATGTTTCAAAATACAAATAAAATAAAGTTTTAGTAAATATAATATTATTAATAAGTGAATGAAAAATAAATTTAAGTTATAAAATAATAAAAAATTAAAATTAAAAACTAAATAAGAGTTAAAAATTTTAAAAAAAAGTTAGCCATTTGAGAAAAATTTAATACTATTAGAGTTTAAACTAACAATTATATAATATTTAGTCTAACAAAAAATATAAAAAAATTTAACATTATATATTATAAATTGAAATTATCTATAATACAAATAAATTAGCTTTATAAAAATGAAAATTTACAATTTGACAAACATAGATGGTTTTCAATCTCATTTTTAATTAGTGTTTTTTTATTTTTTCTGCTAAATCTTTCAATTAGTGTTCTTTTACTTTCTACTAAATCTCTTCATAAAATTACTTACATTCTTTTTTATATGTATTTATATAATATTTAAATATAAAAAATATATATTCTTAAATAAAAAATTCAAGTAAAAATAAAAATATTATTCTTATTTTGAATTAACTATTATAATTTTTCTTTTATCCAACGCTATATTTTATCTTAAAATATTAATTAAAATTTTAACATGAAAACTACATCAAAGATATCTAAAATATATATAAAAATATAATAGCTCATATTATGTAAAGTATAAGATAAAATAAAAATATATATAAAAAATTGAATACCTAAAAATTGTGAATTTTATATTTTATTTTCAACTTTATTAAAGAAGATGAAATTATAAAATATGACTTCTTTAAAAATTGACAATCTACTTTTCTTTAATAATTGTGAAAGTACTAAAATATAATTCTATTTTTTAACTCGCATTAATAAATATTATATTAACACTTTTTACTGCACCATTAGAAATAATGTAAGTTTTTCTTTTTCAAAAGAATTCTTAAATTTTTCAATTGCATCATTAAATATTATTGCATATATTTTTATTCTGATAAAAATAATAAATATTTTAATGTAATAAAATTAAAGAATAAAATCTATAAAAGAAATCATAATGTAAAAATATAAATCTCACATTCTACCAATATAATTTTTCACAATTGTCTACTTCATGTATGATCAAAATAGCTTTTTATCAATCTTTTTTGAAGCAATAAAAATTTTGTAACTCTATTTTTTTTGTGCAAGTATTAATTTGTTGATTGCAATAACTTAATGTGATTCTTTTTTGTTAGACATAATATCATTGTTCTTTTTTAAAACTCAACATTAAAAAAAGGAAAAAAAATCATTTAATAATTAAAAAAATTTACACACAAACTACGTATAAAAATACAGAGAAAGAAAGAAAAATATTTATAATTGAATATAATTAATTTGTGAATCTACATGATAAAGGATTGTAGCAATGAATTAATCAATTAAATTTTTTTGCTTGATATAAAAATATAAATATTTGTATCCATTATTCTAGTTATTTTAAATAATTATAAATTTCAAAATTAAAACAATATCCATTGTTTCTATTATTTCAAATAATCATAAATTTTAAAGTTGAAATGATTATTAGTTCTATTAAAAAAATATTATTTACTTAGTTAAAATTTATAACTTAAAATTGTTATTGTCTATTTAAAAAAGATATATAACCTTTTATCTCATTAAAGTTTTTCTTAATTAGCTACTTTTACATACAATATAGATAGATATTTCAGTTATTTTAAATAATCATAAATTTCAGTATTTGAATTAATAATTAGTTTTATAAAAAAAATATTATTCATCTAATTAAAATTTATGACTTAAGATCATTATTTTAATTTTAAAAGTTATATACTCTTTATATCTGAAAAAAAAATAGTTAGCCACTTTTATATATAGCATATAGATATAGATGTTTTAATTTTAAATGTTTTAAAAATAAGATAACATTAACTTAAAAATATATAAACGTTTTTATTCATTATTTCAATTATTTTAAATAGTCATAGATTTGAAAGTTTGAACTAATAATTAGTTTTATAAAAAAATATTATCCATTCAATTTAAATTTATAATTCAAAGTTATTATTGTTAATTTAAAAAAGTTTTATATATTTTTATGTCCAAAAAATTTTTCTCCAATTAGCCACTTTTATTATAATATAGATATAGTATATAGATATAAATATTTTAATTTTTAAGCATTTTAAAATAAAATAACACTAACCTAAAAACTTAAACATTTTTTTCATTATTTTCATTATTCTAAATAATCATAGATGTCAAAGTTTAAACTTATAATTAATTTGATAAAGAAATATTATTCATCCAACTAAAATTTATAACTTAAAGTTATTAATCATAGATGTCAAAGTTTAAACTTATAATTAATTTGATAAAGAAATATTATTCATCCAACTAAAATTTATAACTTAAAGTTATTATTATTAATTTAAAAAATTCTATATATTTGTATGTCCAAAAATTTTTTTTCAATTAGTTACTTTTATATATATTATAAATTAAAATTTATAACTTAAAGTTATTATTATCAATTTAAAAAATTTTATATATTTTTATGTCTAAAACATTTCTCTCTAGTTAGCCACTTTTATGTATAAAATAGATATAATATATAGATATAAATATTTTAATTTTAAATATTTTAAAAATAAAATAGCACTGACTTAAAAAAACATAAATATTTTTATGTATTATTTCAGTTATTCTAAATAATCATAAATTTCAAAGTTTAAACTAATAATTAGTTTGATAAAAAAATATATTATACTTCCAATTAAAATCTATAACTCAAGTTTATTATTTTCAATTTAAAAAAAATTTATATATTTTTTTATCTAAAAAAGTTTTTCCTAGTCAACCACTTTTATATATAGTACCAAAAAAGTTTCTCTTAACTAGTCACTTTTATATACAGTATAAATTAAAATTTATAGCTTAAGATTGTTATTGTCAATTTAAAAAGCAGTATATATTTTTATATCTAAAAATTTTTTCTCTAGTTAGTAATTTTTATATATAGTACAAATATTGTATATAGTATATCGATATTTTAATTTTTAAATATTTTAAAAATAAAATAACACTAACTTAAAAATATAAATATTTTTATCCGTTATCTCAGTTATTCTAAAGTATTATAAATTTCAAAGTTTAAATTAATAATTTGTTTGATAAAGAAATATTATTCATCCATTTAAAATTTATAGCTTAATGTTATTATTATTGATTTAAAAAAATTATATATACTTTTGTATCAAAAAAATTTCTAATTAGCTTCATTTTTTTATTAAAAATATTTTATTAGTAATCACAAATCAAAAAATTATTAATATATTAAAATTTTAATTAAATATTTATTTAAAATATAAATAAAAATGCAACTCACGCAGCCCGTAAGTTCTCGATTAGTTAATCAATAGTATGATGTAGAAGCGCCTTTACACCAACAACTTAACAATTCTGGAATGAGAAGAAATTCAAAGGGTGATTGCTTTTTGACATAGTCCAATACAGGCTGGAACAATAAATTATGGTCTACTACAATTTTCCTAACAACTCCAATTTGTTAATGTCCTCTTTAAGATTAGATTGAGATTGAGACTCAGTTGAAGCTCAATAACAGTCATTCTCCTTTGGTTGGTCATCATAATTAGCTAATTCTACTAGTGGAATATGAAATCGTGAATTGGGTTTGGCTTATGGCCCTCAATTATTTTTCATGCATGCCTTTGACACAGTCCAAATTTTCCTGCCACCTAATTCTGCAGCTACACTTTATTGCTAGACAAAGTTCTTGTTGTTGAAATGACACTTCTCTTTTTTTCAACAAAATCATTCACGAGCGCACATTTTTCAATCATTTAATCAGTATTTTCCCTTTTATCCAACATCTGAAAGCATCTGTGCACTAAATTATTTATATTCATTCAATCAGCCCTTCATTAACAATTTCTCAAAGCCCATCACTCAAACTTTTCTCACTTATTTTATAGTTTTCTTTTTTATATATAAATAATTATTACAAATTCATTGAACAGATAGTAAACCGCCAATTTTAGTGGCAATGTCACATTATTATTATTATTATTATTATTATTAGGTTCAAATTGATCCCTCATATTTGACTCGAAAAACACATGAGCATCGAATCTAAAATTTAGAACAATTAACTATTAAAATTATTCATTTTAGTTATTCAACCCTTTAACAAAACGAGAAAGATAACGGTGTTATTTCTCGTTTAATATATTTCACTCTCTTTGTATAAAAAAAAAAAAACTTTAATCTTTGTCTCTTCACAAATACTCTTAGCCCCTCCGATCTCTCTCCCTCTGAAAGGAAACAAGAAATCTCTTTTTTCCTTCTCAAATCATATTCAATCACCTGAAAATCCATTTCTTGCTCTACGCGTGACGGCTATCGCCGACATTAAACACTTACTCGTCACTCTTTCTTTGCCATCATGCTTCACTAATCGCTATAACATTTTCTCCTCCAATGAGGCCTCCGTAACTGCCAAAATCATCGAGCAAGAGTTCGTTGTAGCCATCAACCGAGATGGTGTTGAGGTTGAGGCCAATCGTGGAATCGATATTGCTTGGATATATGGTTCTGAAATTGATGACTTTGTTTGATTTTCATTAAGGAAGGGCTTGTTGATAACATCAAACATTCTTTTTGTTTAGGGTTTTGGTTTTGGCTACCAAATTTGTTTTTGGTTACTTTCTACAAATTAAGCCTTTGGTTAAACCGTCCAAATAGTTGGTGAATTTTAAAAATGTGAATTATGAATGACATGAGATTTTCAAGAACAACAATGGGTTTGCAGTAAGGTTGTTATGGCTTCCTTGATATTGATTTACCTTATGGATTTGCATATTTGGAATGCGATATATTCATCTATTTCATTTAATTATCTGTAGGTTTTGTTTTTATATTGAATCCAAGTTTGTTGGTTATAATTTATAGTAAGTCGACAGTAGTGATGATTGAGATATCAATCTTTTATATTGTTTATATGATGATTTTGAACTCCTCCTAATCATTATGAATGTCTATTAAGCAACAGATTGAAAAGAAATAATGGTGATTATGTGCTTGTTTGTCATACAATTGCAATAATCGATGAATCCAATTCTCTCTGTTTGGGCTTTGACTTTCGTAGATTTAAATATAATTTAGCTTGATCCTATAGAATGTTTAGAAAAATTATGTGAATTGGACTTTCAATGGATGGATTGATACATGAACATAAACAAAAGTTGGAATGAGAGAGAATATGTAGAACAATGATGAGATCAATTTCCTCTAATTTAATATATTGAGGATCTTCCTATGATAGTCCTCAAACCCTTTTAATTTGTTGGAAATTATTTTTGGTATTTTTGGTTTGTTGTTTATTTGATATTTTGTTATCACTATGGATTGAAAATATGTGACGCTTATGAAGAAATTATAGGAATAACTTACCGTTTATATGCAGTTTATAGAAGTACATAAAAATAAATAAAATATAAATTTTTAGTTTAAATGAGCTAAAAAAAATAGTTTAAGGGCATATGTGAGCTTTCGGTAAAACGTTATGGGCCCTTATTATTATTATAGGGGGTGGGAGTCAAAATCAGGCCGAGAGCTAGAGGGAGATATGCACGTTACGGGCCCTTATTATTATTATAGGGGGTGGGAGTCAAAATCAGGCCAAGAGCTAGAGGGAGATATGCACTGCCAGTGCCAATAACTCGGTTGTCCGTGTCACATGCCACATTGCAATAACTGCACAGAAAAACTGCAAAAATTGCATTTGTCGCTATGAAATTTCTGAAGCATCCATCGATCCAAAATTGTTCTAGGGGTGAATTTGTGATCTGGGTTTTGAATTCATACTCTCTTCACAATAAATAAAAATTAAAATGGAGTTTTCCTAGCATTTGTTAGCGGGTAAAACATAGGGCTGGTAATTTTTTACTCGAAGAATTTATATAATATAATATGACACGTAATTAAGAGGATTCAAGTGATAAAATAGTTAATTCATTTATGAAATGCTAAAAATTCATATATGAAAAAATTTTATTTATATAATTCACAATGGTTTGATATATAAAATGTGCAATTAATTGGATTTATGCATATCATTAAAAGTTATTTAATTTATATTATATAAATTATCTTTGAAAAATTAAATTTAGTTTATTTACATTTCTATGATTCTAATATTTACTAAAAAATGAATTTTATCATCTCTATATTAAAAAAAAAACTATATTTAACACATTTTCTAAAAGAAATATAATGGCGAATTAAATTCTAGACTACTATCCTATTTATTTAAAAATATTACTCATATATTTATTGATCAATTATATTATCCTTAAACATGTTATATTTTTTGTGTTAAAAAGATTTAAATACTTAAATCATTTTATGTTTTTATACTTAAAATGACTAAGAGGGTCACACCATGTTATCCACCAAAAAATATATATATTAAAATTAAGGTTAAAAAACTTGATATGATTAAATAATAAATTCAGGTTAACCTTGTGATTTTCATCCTATAACAAGAAATAAACCCAGTACGCACCAAACAAATTGCCAACCCTAAATTAAATAAATAATCAAAGAAAAGCAAAGTTTTGTGAGAAAGGATAATTATGTAATTAAGGCAAAGAGAATGACACTAATGAACTTTGAAACATTTTGCGTCCACATTTAAGTTTTATTCTGTGTTGTTGCATAATCATGTTTAACACCTCCAAGCTCCAAATAACAATAACTTATTTTCTTACCACACAAAAGAACATCTCCATCTGTGTTAAAATCCAACCTCCCTTCCTTCTTCATTTATTGCTTCTAATCCATAATATAAACAACACCACCAAGAAAAAATCCCTTAAGAATGGGCAGTGCCACCATAGTTAAATTTAATGTTAGTGTCGAGGATTTAACCTCTTCTCTTCTTAGGCTAAGCATCAAGGTTTTAATGAAAGAAATTACCAAACATACAATAGAAAAGACCTAATAAAATGAAAAAAAAAATTAAATCAATTAGTGAAATGAAATAAAAAAAAAGGAGAAGATGAAATTAATGATCCAAATTTTTAGAAATCTACTTGCAGCTCTCTCCCTCTTTCTTTATTTTTTCTCAATCTTTTCTCTTTTTTTTTTTTAAATTTTTCTCCTGAACTTCAGCGAATCAAAAAATAGCACTGATTAATGACTCAATATTGGATGGAGAGCAAAAGTGATGATGGTGATCATGATGACTGATTTTAGAGCATTTTGGGGTTTAATCGATCAAAACGTTAAAAATAAACTTAATTGGACTCAAAATTAATAATTGAGCGGTCAAATTAAATCTTTTTTTTTTTTTTGCCATGCATTCTTATAGAGGTGACATATTTTGTTCAAATTAAATTACAAATTTGTAATAAACAAATAAATAGTTAATCACGCAATTATTAAACTATCAAAATGAATATTACTATATTATATAGTCTAATTAGGTGCATCCATTTATTACATGTATTCTTTAATAATTCAAGAGTTATTATTGGTGGATGCAAAATAAATTAATGCAATACTTTTAAAAAAGTGTATAGTTTCATCCCTGTGGGAATCATCTGGCTAACCTCATTTTATTATTAGCAATATCAAATGGAAGATTTGGCCAGGAATGTTCTAATACTTGTTTAATATTATTTATGTTTGTTTAATGGAAAGTATGGTATTGGGTCAAGTAATGGCAAGGCTCAAGGTTAAAATGTCAAGGCATGAGGCTGCCAAATTTTTTAAATGAGTCTTTTTTTTTTTAATATATATATATATATATACACACACACACACACACACATAGAGGGCTATTCCATTGGTATTCCAATTCAAAATATTTTATTTACCTACAATATAATTTCAGGAAGAGTCAATATTTGTTGACATTTCTTTAGGATTCCCACACAATAAATTTAATATGCATATTATGTATGTCTAATAATTCCCAAGTTCAATTTTTCCAATATGATAATTGACTTCTCATAAAAGTCATGTATGTAACTATCTATGGCCTATATCACTTAGAAAACCTAAAATTTTGCTTATACTTGTAATTTTAATTAAAGTTTTTAAATTTTATAATTTTATTTTGTTGTAAATTTTAGTTTTCATTGTAATTCATTTTAAATCAAATAAAAAAAAAAGAGTGTGTGACTAAAAAAAAGATTTAACCTTATCCACAATAATCTAAATTTGATATAAATAATCTAAAGATTTAAAGATTTAATTTAAATTTGATATACAATAGTTTAAAGATTTAACCTTATATTAAAATTAACTTTTTCCAATATGTTAATCTATTTGAATATGATTAAAAGAAAGATTTAACCTTATCCACAATAATCTAAATTTCATTTTATATAAGTTATAAAAAAAAGTTAATTTTATTATAATATTTTATTTATTTTAAAAATCTAAATAATTAGTGTTTTAACTCAACCTGAAATCTAAAAATTAGTCATTAATTTGTGCATTGCACTACTCAAATAATTTTGTTTATATAAATTTTTTTAAAATTAATATATTATTTTACCACTTTTGTAGATGCGACATCTACGCAGTAAAGAGAAAGATTTTACGTTAATCTTATATAGATACAACTTATCAATAGAAATTAACCTTATTATATTAGAAAACTAAAATAATTATATATTCAAGGAGGAGAAATGATAATTACAATAAGACTCATTAAATTATAAACATTATACTATTCGAATGCTTTTGAATATTTACTCATTATTTAAACAGTACTAAAAAAAGTGTTTTTTATACAATATTTGAAAATAATACACTTGAATTTAAATAATAATTGCTCAATGGTGATAAATTTTATTAATTACTTTTTTGTCTTTGTAGATAAGAATAAAGGTTAAAGATATGAAGGGATACATAAGTAATATTCACATATTCTACATTTAAATAAAAATATTACTATATTTAAAAGTAAACGTTAAGTTTAAATTTTATTCGAATAATTGAAAAAATAAAAATATCTAGAATATGATTCAAGAATAAATTTAAAATAAAAATTAAATTTATATACATTATTAACAAACCAAACACATTATATGCAGATCATGAAAGAAGGGATTGAGTTTCTCTTGCGTAAATTCTGGACCAAGCTATTGGCAGGGACACTGATAAGATCAACTACAAAACAGCCAAAAACTAAGAAAGAAGTTGTTCCAGTTGGGTCTATTTAAGATAAGGTCTTTGACTTTAAAGTCTAGCCATACCATACACTGTTTGCCCAGTGTATGGATCAGGTCAAGTAATTAATTACACAAAGAAAAAGACATTTTTCTGTAAAGTTTCAAATTTGAGGTTTTAAAAAGTTTTAGAAAGTGCCCTGATATACAAAAGATAATGACCAAAGGATTGGTATGATTCATCATGCAACTGAGAAACCATGACTTGCTATAATTCGAAATTGGATTTTACTCATCAATAAACTTAAACTCAGTTCTTGAATTTAACAAGTTGAACTCAAATTTAATTTCAAAACTTATCTAATTATGAATTAATTCTAAATAATACACTTGTATCAAGTTGAGCTCTATATATCTCCAGAAATGGTTCGAATTATTCGCATCCATGATTGTTGAGTTACCCCAAAACCCACAAAAATTTTGGAAAAGTATTTTCTACGAAATAATGGAGTCAATGTAAGACAGACTCCAAATGTGATATTAATATTTGTTTCTCCATAAGAAAAAAGAGTGGTCAACATAACTAGCGAATTCATAAAGTTTTTGGCTTTGTCTACCCTTATCTTTCACCTTTTATTTGACAATCCAAAAGAGCAAATATGATTTGACTTGTAAATTAATATTTTTTAAAAGAAATATAAACTATTTTAGTATATTTAAAAATTGGTAATAATTAAGAAAAATAACTATAATCCTTATAAATTTCAATAATTTTTTTTTTTGCTAAGGATCATGGGAGATCAAGTTAGACAGATCTACATTTTGAATTTTTAAATACTTTTCATCAAATTAATGAAAATTTCATCATAATAATATATTAATTGAGAATTCGAAAAATAATGAGGAGACATTTGTAGTATATTGATATATTTTCAATAATTTTTATTTTTTATTCAGAAACATATATAGTTATAATATTTTATGAGAAAATTATTTTAGAAATTCCATTTTTAGCAGCATGAACTCAAACATTTTTTTTTATACATGAATAGTTTTTTAATAATCGGTACAAATTATTACATGAATGTGAAATATTAACATTGTGTCATATATTCCTTTTCTTTAGTAATTATATCTGATTTTGCTCATAATATAATAAAACACCGATGATAGGTATGTTGGTTTCTTTACATTAATCTTTGTTTTTTTTTTTTGTTACTTTTTCACTTTTACTACATTTTCAAAGAAAAAAAAAGTGATTGTTAAAATTGGAACTATTAAACCAATAATTTCCTTATATATATAACAAACTACATCTCTTGTACATATATCCACCTTTAAAATCCTATAGAGATATCCCACCTTGTCACTACTCTGAAACAACCATGAGGGAGAAGGCTTATTTCATCCCCTGCATCTGCATGCTTACATTATTTCTCTTTTTCTTTGCAACCTTAGGATTAGCGTCAGGGAGAGTAACTAACATCAACACTGATAAAGAAGCTCTTCTTGCACTTAGACTTCATATCACTCGTGATCCTCACAACCTATTGACAACCAACTGGTCTCTTTCTTCCCCCGTTTGCAATTGGGTTGGCATCACTTGTGGTTCTCTCCATCATAGAGTCACTGCTTTAGATCTCTCTGATATGAGCTTGACAGCAACCATTCCTCCACACTTAGGAAACCTTTCATTCCTAACCTATCTTAACTTCGGCAACAACAGCTTCCATGGTTATATCCCTGGTGAGCTATCCCGTTTACGCCGAATGAAATTCTTCAGGTTGGCATGGAACTACTTGAGTGGAGAGGTACCGTCATGGATTGGATCCTTCACCGAACTTGAAGTATTGTCTTTGAGTTGGAACCTATTTGATGGTCCAATTCCTTCCACTTTGTTCCGATGCAAGAAATTACAAGTTTTATCTCTATCTTTCAATCATTTGAAAGGAAGCATACACAAGGATATTGGAAATTTAACCATGCTTCAAGAATTATATCTTGGTTGGAACAACTTTAATGGTACGTTTCATGCTGTATAAAACTATTAGCAACATTGCGCTCAATATATAGTTTTTTTTTTAATTAAAGAACATTGAGATTCAAATTAATTATTAATAAAATTAATTTATAAATTATACAAATAATATTTGTGTAAAAAATTTTCAACACTTATATGCACTGTTTGACCATCCATTTCAATATTTACAAAATTTTTCAAATGTGACAGCACATATATGTTATATGCAGATAGTGAGATTCCGACATCTATTGGAAGTCTTTCTAACTTGGAGATATTAAGCTTAGGAGGCAGTGGATTAATTGGTGTTATACCTTTTGCAATTGCAAATCTTACCCGGGTAAAGGAGATTGACTTGTACGGTAATAAGTTAACAGGTCACCTGTCGTCAAATATGTTCAGCCATTTTGCTAATATGGAAGCGTTGGATTTGAGTGGGAACCGATTTTATGGTCCAATTCCTTCCACTTTGTTCCGATGCAAGCAATTACAAGTTTTATGTCTATCTGTCAATCATTTGGAAGGAAGCATACATAAGGATATTGGAAATTTAACCATGCTTCAAGAATTATATCTTGGTTGGAACAACTTTAATGGTATGTCTCATGCTATATATAACTATTAAAAACATTATTGCTCATATATAGTTT
>CATIWR010587070.1:0-11148 GCA_949677035.1 Omphalea diandra
ATTGTTATTTTAATTAAGGTTATGTTATTTATTATAAATTAAGTTTAATGGGTTATGAATAATGAATATTATATATTTAAGAATTTAAATTTAACTGAGTATGTGATGATATTTAATATTTTTAAGATGAATTTTATGTAATGAAAATATATTTAATGATTTAAGATTTTAAATATATTTTAAGGGATGCATTTTAGTCCATTTTATGGCTAGGACTGCTCCTTCCTTTGTCTTTAATGTATTGATCACATTTAGGGCTTTTATGGGTGAGGTCTTGGACACCCTATAATTCCACCCTCACATTATAACAATAAATGATTTATGTTTTATTTGTCTTGTTTCCCATTTAACACATTTTTTGTGACCTTCCATACATCATGAATGCATTGCATATTTTTTTGTTTATCATTTAAGCATGTTGTTCATTAGGAGAGTAGGTTGGACATGAATTATATACATTTTGGATAATTATGATGAGCATTTTAGGTTAAGTTCCCAAGTTATTTCCCATCTAAGGCAAAGATGACACTATCCTCACATGTTAATTTAATATAGTTAGATATAAGGGTCGCTTTCTTTCATTGTTTGTTTCTTAACTTTAAATACTAATTATACTAATTTGTGAATCATTTTGGAATTTATGAGAGAATTTCCCTTCTATTTAATCATGTGCAATTATCCCCATAATGAATGTTTATATGTGTTTTTGTTTGATGTAGATGTATAGAAAAATGCTAGATTTATGCATAAGGCCTTTCTAAAAAGAGCTAAATAAATAATTAGGACAAAACTTATAAATGTGACCTAGAGATTCTTAAAGGCTAAATCCTAAAGTTTAAGCGATTTAGGGTGCCTAACCTCTTTTGCAATTCATACTCAATTTTTAAACCCAATCTTTCATGAGTGAAGATAGGTTGGGCCTTTTAGTTTACCTATTTGGAATAGAACTCTTCCTTACTCAGAATCTTATCCTAACTAAAGTTGGGCATTATCTATAATCAAGTACTTGGGGTATTACCCTTTGGGCCGCTCATTAGCTACTTGATTCCTTAAAGGCTTCTACCTATCAAGAAGACTCCCCTCAGATCCCTTATTGATCCCATCACATGTAACCAATTAGGGTTTGATGGCCCTTTAGCACCATAAGTGTGGGAGATGAATTGGTGGAAAATTTAAAAATTAGAGGGAAGGTTTGTTGAGAATGAATTATAAGAAATAGGGCAAGAGTAGAAGACATAATATTTTATAGTGGTTTAGGTATAAACAAACCCTACATCCACTTTCTAATTCTTTCAATTGGATATTTCACTATGACAAAATGGTGTTTCCCAAGCTCACGCCTAACTTTTACACTGTGTTTTAAGGCTCATAACACAACCTTGCAACTTATGCTTCAAAGCTCACACATGACCTCACAAGTGTTTTCTCAAAGGCTCATACTTAACCTATATAAGAGTTTTACAACTACGCTAACTCTCAAACCCACAACCACTAGTGTTTAATGCTTACACCAAATAATAACAACTGACATACAAGAATTAAATGTACAAAGATTGAGAAATAAAATTGTAAGAGTTTTGCTATATTGAACCTTATTCTTTTGCATTCAAGTATATTTGGTGGAGTTCTTATATGCAAAAATCACCAAAGAGCTGTTACAAAAAAATTATATCTAAATCTTGAAGTTGTGTTGAGTAGATCTTGCATCAAATACATGTTAGACACAGTTCATGGTTATGACTAGACATTTGTAGTCGCAATTTCTCTTCTTACACTAAAATTACTGAATTCATGGTAGAGAATCTCATTTGTATTTAACGGCTAGTCCACATGGCACACCATTATTGATCTTTCAAGAAATATAATAGATATGTTCTTCAAGCTACACTAAAAGTCGCTGTTATGATTTAATTTTTTCTTGGATGTAATGGTCACTGCAAATTATTCTATTTGACAAGGAGATGGCGCTTTGTCAAATTGCGGTATTGACCAATGTTTTGTTCTTATGAATTTTGATTTACTAATGGCTTTTGGGGACACTTAGCATAGTCTAGTTAAGGAGTTGATTCCCTCTAGGCAAATGCAAAAGTTGTGATAAAGAAGATAGATGTGACTTTCACCGCGAATTCTTATGTTCTAACTTTATCACTTTCTTAGCAAGATTGTGATTGCAGTTTCCTCTACGAAGTCATTTATCCCAGCTTTATCCTTTATTCTTGCAAGATAAGGTTGCGAATTCTAAGTTCTTCACCTCGAAATAGGATGTCTTTCATAATTTTTAAGACTTAGACTCCTATTCAACTTTCAATGCAATCTTATCTAAAAATTTATAAAATCAACACTTAGAAATGATGTTAGAACATGTCAATCTTCATTGTCAATATCAAAAGAGAGTTTGGAATTAGGTTTGATCAACCTAGTCCATCAATCTCCCCCTTTTTTATTTTGACAACTTAGATTGCTTTTACAATAGATAAAGAATGAATAAATTTAAAGTTGAGATGGTTAACAAAATTTAACAATAAAAACTTGTTAAAATGAAATTAAACTTTTTGAATATGCTCTCCCTCAATTTATACTCCTCTTTAATTATAACATAGAAGTTCACTCTCCCCTTTGTCAAGATAAAAAATAGAGGATAATTGAAATTATAGGGATAAGTATAATGTTAAGTTTTTGCTCGCTCTAGTTATTCATGATTTCATGTTTACATAAAATGTTTGATCACATATTTCTTCACTTAGTATAGAAAGCTAAAGAACAAGATGAACACAAACAATAATAATAATAAAAAAAAGAATTAAAAGCCTAAATATAGAAAACTAGGGGGAAAGAGATATGTCATTATTACTATCTCCAACTTTTTCACCTCCTTTTCCTTATGCCTCATCTACCCTTCTTGTTCTTGATTCTCATCTTCCGATGGGGTATCTTCCCATTCCTTAAAATCAAGAAGATGACAAGGTGTTACACCCACCTTTTCTTGAAGAACCACTAAGTCACTATGAAGGTGAGAAATATGAAGAAACCTTCTCTTAAGCATCCTCATTACCTTGTCCAGCTTTTTATTAATGGAAGAGAGAGAGATGGAAAAAGATTTTGGTTTAGCTTTTGGCTTAGGAGATGGAATAAGCTCTTTGACACCTTCCTTAATCACAAGCCTTTTCCTTTTTGAAGCATGAGTCAAGATGGATTGCTTTGTAGTTGAGCAAGTATGGCATGTCAAGGAAGTTTTGGGAGGGTAGGTATTTCTTAGTGAGGAATCTCTCTTTTTCCTCATCCAAGGCTCCTACAAACATGTAAATGGCTATGATGTGAGAAGGGAGGAGAAACTAGCTTTTAGGTTTGAAACTCATGTGGATTTATTGATCCATAAGATATCTCATTATTTGAATAGACTTATTTTTGGTAAGGCATAAGAGAAATGCTAGGCCTTTCTAGAAAAAATTTTCTTTCCCATCACCCCTAGTATTGATAGAAAAATTTATTATTCTATAAATAAGCCAATTGGTGAGGGGCTTGATGTATTTGGCTAGAGAAGTTTTAGGGTCATGTTTGGTTTCAATAGAGATTTCTAAGCAAATTCTGAATAGATTACATTAAGAGCAGAGATAATAAAAGGAATATTATCTCTAATAAAAAGGTTAAAAAGAGAAGGAAGTTAAGAAAATGTTATCAAATAGGGGTCCCTAAAAGCCCTAAACACCATCCCATACGCACCTGCTTTTGATTCAGCCTTTCTGTTTAAGGTGACAATGTACATAAGCTCTTAGACAATTTCTCCATATCCTGGTTCATCTCTCAATATGAATTCATTTCATCTAAGGTTTGAAAGAAAGGCATTAATCTCTTCCTTGATGATAAGAGATTCAAGGAGAAAGGTGGAAGTGATTATTTGGTTAAATGATTTTATTGGAGTTGGCTTTGAACCTTTCCTCATCTTCCTTGTTAATCCCTTTTATAAGATGAAAGGGAGGATGGCTTTGAGGTTGGCAATGCCCTTCCCCCTTTTTTGCTCAAATTAGTTTATTTGGTGTCATGATGATTGAGGCTGAGAGAGTTTTTGAAGGAGATTGAGAAGGGAGATGATGATAGATGAAAAGGAAGGTAAAATTAAAATTGAGGAGTGTTAGGATGGTTTAAATAGGTAGAAAATTTAGCAAAAATGGTAATAAAAGCATTAAATAAGGAGCATACACTGATGGAAGGTCAAATCAATCAATCTTTGGTTGTTACTAGAGTTTATGATCGCTACTAGCAGATCTCAATAATTAATTATGTATTCTGTGAGTAACAAATATGATTTCCTTGGAAATCGAAGGAGTTAATGGTCAATAAATTTAAATTTTGAAAAAATTCACAGTGTCGATCCAAAATTGCGATAACTAATTGAGAGAAGACAAGATATTTAAGGAGTACCTATAAATAGCAACCACAAATAGATAGGAGTAGTTACGAATTATAAGGCAAAATGAAAAAAAAAAAGAGAAATAAGAATTAGCCTTTCTGGATGTGATCAACTTAATATAATGATGATCAAATCAAACAAGTTGGCATCGAAAAACATAATTGAATAATGAATTAACTCATCCATAGCATTCAACAAACAAAGTTATCAAACATATCATCTAATGAATCAAAATAGATAAAAACAATGAAGCATATTAAATGAGATCACTTTTCACCCTAGGGAGCTTCCATCTAGCATCCCTAGTTCCCTCTTGATGAAATTTATCCTTTCTTCATTAAGGGGTTTTGTGAAACTGTCTGCAAGTTGGTGATTGGTGTTAATAAATTCTAACACCACATTATCATTTTGGACATGATCTCTAAAAAAATGATGTCTACTTCAATATGCTTACTTTTTGAATGTTAAATGGATTCTTAAAAAAAATTATTACACTTGTGTTGTCACATTTGATGAAAATGTTATCAACAACTTTGTTACAATCTTTGAGTTATTGTTCATCTAAAGAACTTAGGTTGAATAACAACCATTGCCACATATTTGGCTTCAACGGTGGATAAGGCAATCAAAACTTACTTCTTTCTAAACCAAAAGACTAAACTATCACCTCTGAATTGGCAAGTTCTAGAAGTGCTCTTTCTATCTAGCAAACTACCGGTATAATCCACATATGAATATCCAATAAGACTAAAAGATGAATTCCTATGATACCATAATCCTAAATGTAATATGCCCTCTTGGTTTGCTTGATTTGAAGACCAAGGAAGAACTTCAGCTCACCTATCATGCTCATCTTAAATTGCCTAGTCATACACTTAACATTTTCTTCACAAAGAGATTCATTAGTAGTATTAAATATAATATTATCAATGTATATTTATACAATGAATGTATCTTTGTTGTGCCTTTTGACAAATAAAATTGTATCAACCTTATATTTTTCAAATATTTTTCAAAATTATTTTGTAAAAGAAATGAACTAAGACTTTCATGTTAAGCTCTTTAAGCTTGTTTTAAACCACACAAGGCTTTAATTAATTTGAAAACATGATTTGGAAAAGTATGAGATTCAAAACTAGGAGGTTGTTTAACATAAACTTCCTCGTCAATGAGACCATTCAAAAATGCACTTTCACATCCATTTGAAAAAGTTTAAAATTCATGTGACATGCAAATGCTAACAAAATCCTAATGGCCTCTAATCTTACTACAGGGGTAAAGGTTTCATCTTAATCAATGCCTTCCGCTTGGTTGTAACCCTTTGTATCCAATCTAGCTTTATTTCTTGTACTAAATATTATTCATCTAACTTATTCTTAAACACCATTTGCATCCCACAACTGGGTGTTCCTTAGGCCTAGGAACAAGTTCTCAAACTTTATTTCTCTCAAATTAGTTAGGTTCATCTTGTATAGCAATCACCTAACTCTCATCTTTAAGAGCCTTATCAATAGATTTTGGCTCAAATTGAGAAACAAATGCAAGATTATTATCTAAAGCATGAAGTTGAGATCTAGTACTTAATCCCTTGAATGTCTCACCAATGATAAGATCCTTTGGGTGACACCGAGAGAATCTCTAATCCTTGGAAAGTTCTTGATCTTGGTTTTCTTCTTCTTGTGTTTGAGATTCCTTAACTTCTTGTTATGACTTGTTATCTTCAAGACAAATCACCATTTCTTTTGGAATTGAATCAAGCTATAATTTCTTAATGTCATCTATAAGTTTATCAATAAGAGAACCTTTCCCAAAATAAAGTTTAATAGATTCATCAAACATAATGTTCATTGACTCTTTAACAATCATAGTACTTTTGTTGAATACCCTATCAGCTTTGCTAAAGGTGGAATAGCCCAGAAAAATGTCTTCATTTATTTTTGAAGCAAATTTTCCAAGGTTGCCTTTGGTATTAAGAATGTAGCATTTACACCCAAAAACTTTAAGGTATGAAAGCTTAGGTTTTCTACCATTCCATAGCTCATAAGAAGTTTTGTTTAGAATGGATCTTTTAAAAACACAATTTGCAATATAATAAGAAGTATTAATGGTTTCGACCTAAAAGTAATTTGGCAAAGAATACTCATTGAGCATAATTTTAGCCATATCTACTAATGTCCTATTTTTTCTCTCTATAATACCATTCTATTGTGGTGTTCTAGGAGTAGAAAAATTATAAGAAATCTTATTATCTAAGAAATAAGTTTGAAATATTATTTTTGAAATTCCTTTCCATAGTCACTTCTAATAGAAGAAATAAAGTAACCTCTTTTATTTTGAACTTTTTTTGCAAAACTATTGAAACCATAAAAAATGTCATTCTTATGAGTAAGAAAGGATACCTAAGTAAACCTGAAGTAATCATCAACAGGACAAATGCATAATACTTTCTACCTATATTAGCATTCTTAGTAGGTCCAATTAAGTCCATATGGATAAGTTGAAGAGGTCTAGAAGTACTTACAACCTTTTTTTACTTTAAATGAAGTTTAGTGTTGCATCCCCATTTGGCAAGGTCCACATGTCTTGTCCTTTATAAACTTAAGATTTGGAAGACCTTCTACTAGCTCTCCTTTGGACGCACTTTGTAGAAGTTTCATGCCAATATGACTAAGTCTTTTATGCCAAAGCTAAGCTTCATCGTTAAAAGACACAAGACACTTAAAGGATTGATTAGCCAAATTATCTAAGTTAATTAAATAGGTATTGCATCTCCTTTGACCCTTGAAGACTATCTTTTTATCCACCAAGGTGGTAACTCGACATTCACTAGGGTCAAAGTTGACTTTATTACCTTTGTCACATAATTGACTTACATTTAACAAATTATGTTGTAATCCTTCAACTAAAAGAACATTAGGGAGAAACCTTTCTTGCCAATTATACCAATGCCAATTACCTTACCCTTGGCATTATTCCCAAATGTGATATAGCCACCATCATTTTCTTTTATGGCCATGAATAGCTTTTTATTCATTGTCATGTGCTTTGAGCACCCACTATCCACATGTCAATCATTGTCCTCATTGGTGGCTTCTAAACATTCCTGTAAAACAAAAATAGATTTCCTTTGTTTATGTACCCAAACATACTTAGGTCCTTAGGAGTTAGGCCTAGAAGAGTCCTCTAATTTGAGGTGAGCCTTTCTAATGTAGCAAAATATGTTTATATGTCCATACTTTATACAATAATGACATTAGAGCTTAGACTTGTGAGTCTTTCTCCTATGCATAATCTTAATATGAGTAAGGAGGCCTTCTTATACTATGGTGATAGGAGTGTATGCAAATGCATAAGTGATTGGGAGTATAAGATAATTTTTTATGTGTGCTTAGGTGAGCATGCTTCTTAGTGTACATGTATGCATGGTTAGGTCTTTTAGGCTTAGCTTTTAAGCCTTGAAGAGTCTTTCCCTTGCCCTTAGGCATAGGTAACTTAATGTTAAAAGCACTTTCCTCCCAATTACCTTAATATTTGGAGTTTGAGGTGTTGATGCTCTAATGAAAGTAGTGAGAGGAAGAGGTATAGATGAAGAGGCTCTAGTGGAGCCTAGGCTATATCTTACTAGGGGAGGTCTATAGGATACAATAAGTGTATCCAAAGCTTCCTTCTTTTTATGGAACGTAGAGGTGGAATTTCTAAGTTTAATTGTTTCACCCTTTAAGGAATCATTTTCCTTTCTTAAGGAGTTGAGAGAGGATGAAGACTTAAAGAGATTTTCTACAAAATTTTTATGTTTTTCATTAGAAGTCCTTAACTCACTTACAAGCTCATTTAAGGATTTAAATTCATCCTCTAGTTTTGAGCATTTTTTCTTGTAAGTTTTCATCTATGATTTATACCTATCACATCTCAAAGTAAGAACTTTAAGAAGCTCATCATCCACATCATCATATGCATCACAATTATCACTAGAATGAGGAGAAGTACTTACCTCATTGGAGGTCCTCTTGTGCCATAAAGTAGAGATTAGCCACTTCTTCATCTTTCTCTTCCTCACTAGAGCTGTAATCTCATGTGGCTTTAAAGCTTTTTTTCTTCTCCTTATTCCTTTTGTTTTTCTTCTTGAGTTTAGGATATTCTTACTTGATGTGACCTTGCTTTCCACATTCATAGTAGGTCACTTCATTTTTCTTTTCCTTGACATTAGGAGACACCCTCTTAATGTTCCTCCTATCTTTCCTTCTTATTATGAGCCCCTTAGTCCTTTTAGAAAGCATGGCTAACTCTTTTTCCTCTTTTTCACTATCATCATCATCACTAGAGGCAACTTCTACCTCCTTACCATTAGTTGAGGATTTAAGTGCAAGAGTCCTCTTTTCTATTTTATCATTTTTATTCCCCTACCCTCTCATTTTTCTCATTTCCTTACCCTTCTTCAAGGCCATCTCATGAGTGAGTAGCTTGCCTATGAGAATATCTATTTGCACCTTTTCTATTCTTTGGATTGTATTCTTAAATACTGCACACTCTAACATCAAATTTTTCAAGAGGTAAAGATTTGAGAATTTTGGTGTTTACCTTATGATTTATGAGAATTCTATTGAATTTCTTCATGTTCGTGATAATGGATAGGAGTTTATTGGTCACATCAGTGGTGCTTTCATTATCATTCATCATGAATAGTTCCCATTCCATCATATACATCTCTGGCCTACTTGATTTCACCAAAATAATGCCTTCATGATAATTTTATAGTGCTTCCAAATTCCATGTGTTGTAAGTTAGTGTTGCACGTTTCCAATCTCCTCTCTTGATAAGGAGATAAGAAGAATGGTCATTGCCCTTTTCCTTTTCTCGTTTGATCTTTTGTGTGTTTCCACCCATTTTTCCCTTGGGATTAATTCTTCACTACCATCAACAACTTTGGTAGGATCCATTCTTTAGCTACTATGTCCCATAGATCTACCACATCACTATCTAAGTATATCTCCATCCTATATTTCCAATAAGTATAGTTGGATCCATCAAAGTAGGGCTTGAGATAGGTGTGGATTCCTTCTTATGCCATAGATCTTTACTCATATAATTAAGGATTTGATTGAGACTTAGTTTTGATATCACTTATTGGTCCTTAAGCACCAAAAAATGGGACGAATTGGTGGGAAATTTAAAAAATTAGAGAGAAGGTTTGTAGACAAAGAATTAGAAGAAGTAGGAAAAAGTAAAAAACATAATATTTTATAGTGGTTTGTGTATAAACCAACCCTACATCTATTCCCCCATTCTTCTAATTGGGTATTTTGCTATCACCAAATGGTGTTTCCCAAGCTCACACTTAACTTTTACAATGTTTGTTTTAAGGCTCACACTCAACCTTATAACTTGTGTTTCAAGGCTCACACATAACCTCAAAAGTGTTTTCCTAAATGCTTACATTTAATCTATACAAAAGTTTTACAACCAAGCTAACTGTAAAACCTATAACCATTGGTTTTTAATACTTACACCAAATAATAATAACTCACATATAAAAATTGAATGTATAAAGGTGGAGAAACAAAATTGCAAGAGTTTTGCTATATTTAATGTTATTTTCTTGCATTCAAGTCCATTTAGTGGGGGATTTATAGGCAACAACCACCAAAAAGATGTTACAAATAAACTATGTCTAAATCTTCAAGTTCTGATAGGTAGTTCTTGCATCAAATATCTACCAGATAGAGTTCGCGATCGTGACTGGATATTCGTGATTGCGATTTCTCTTCTTGCACTTAAATTTTTGAATTCGTGATAGAGAATCCTGTTTATATCTAACAGCTAGTCCACATGGCATATCACCATTAGTTTTTCAAGAAAAATAGTTGTTATGTTTTTCGAGCCAGACAAAAAGTCACGGTCGCGACTTAATTTTCTCTTCGATGCAATGGTCATTGCGAATTTTTTGTTTGACAAAGAGATAGTGCTTTGTCAAATTGTGATCTTCACCAATGTTTTGTTTTCATGAATTTTGATCTACTAACTGCTCTTTGGGAACTTGGTGTAGTCTAGTTGAGGAGTTGATTCCCTTCAGGCAAATGCAAAAGTCATAGTTGTAAAGATGGATGCGACTTCCACTATGAATTATTCTGTTCCAACTTTATCGCTTTCTTGGCAAGATTGTGATAACGATTTCCTTCATGAAATCATTTGTCCCAACTTCATCCATTCTTCTTACAAGATAGTGGTCACAAATTCCAAGTTCTTGACTATGAAATAGGATGCCTTTCATAATTTATAAGACTTAAACTCCCACTTTTAACTTTCAATGCAATCCTATCTAAAAATCTGTAAAAATCAACACTTGGAAATGATATTAGAACATGTCATTCTTCATTATCAAAATCAAAAAAGAGATTTGACTTAGGTTTAACTAACCTAGTCCAACAGGGTTGTACCAAAGTATGACCCCATGTGCTCTTGACCCATCTATATTCAATAAAAGGTTAGGAGTTGTAAGCAAGGTTTCACTCATTTGAGCATAATAACAAAACACCAAAGTATTCTTAACATGGTTTCTAACTTATAAGTTATAGGTTGTAGAACCTTGGCAACTTTAAATGGGCCATCCTAATTAATATGAATCTTTCTAATGTCATGTTTACCTTTAGTTATGTTAGTTTTTTTAGAGATAAGGTATCATACCTTAAGAGTTTGAAACTTTACTCTTTGGAATCAAGCTACTCTTTATTGATATGTAATGA
>CATIWR010587161.1:0-11858 GCA_949677035.1 Omphalea diandra
CAAAATATATGAGGCATACTGTCAAATCTCCCTTCAACAGGAACTCAAGTGCAGCAAAAGTTTTATGACATGCTGGAAATTGTAAGGACTGAATGCACTGGACTGTCAATGAAAGCGACACCAGTAAATTGGAACACAACAGCAGCTGGATACTAAATAGTTATTTAGCAGGAAGTCAGTCAATCAGTTATTTGTTAAAGAAGCAATAACAAAATCCGCTATTAAGCAGTTACCGATCGATCAATAAGCAACTGACGTACTGAAAATGCTCGTCTTCCTCTCTGCTCTTCTTCTCTCATATTTCATCCTTCCTTCTATTCATCTAATCAGCCTAGTTAGGCCTGACGCTTACCAATCCTAACAGAAAGCAACAATTAGTGTTGATGTGAATCATAGGGTGGCATACAGGGGAACAGAATAACAATATTATCTTGGCACCAACAGAACTCCTATGCTGTCAACTAGGGGTGAGCAAAAACCCAAACAAACCGGAAAAACTGACTGAATTGATATTATTATAATTCACAAATCACAAATCCAAATCCAAGACGATAGTGGCAGCCACCGATACCTCCCAAAAGCTCAAAGGAAACCCATATCCCACATTTCCCCTCTCCTCGGATCATGCTCTGTCTTCTTCTCTCCCATGATTCCTTGCCTGTTCTCCCTTTCCTTTCTTTTCATTTCCTCTCTCCCATGATTCCTTGCCTGTTCTCCCTTTCCTTTCTTTTCATTTTTCTTGTCTTGTAGAGAGTGGGAGAGCCAATTTTTCAGATGATTTGATTTGTGGCGCTGTATTCACATTCTTCCTCTTCGTTTTAGACAGTTTTGGAAAAAATGCAAACTAAAATCGATACAAAATATCTAAATTACCCTCAATTATCTAATAAAAAAAAATTAACGTTCAATGTAAAAGATACAAATCTAATTATTTATATAAGTTCCACTTCTAATAGACTCAGGAAGCTGGTCTAGTGAGGAGCAATTCAGAGATGGACAATCTTCAACTACGAATTTCTCAAGTTAAGACGGCGTCTTCACAATAATATTCTCAAGCACAGACTCCAGAGAATGAGAGGGTTCGATCTTAAGACATCTGAGACCGCTCAGCACACCTTTTGCAGAAAATTGTCTTGAGTTTACTGCAAGAAAAGATATTCGAATGTTTTAAAGATGTGAGAGTGTGCAACCCTCTTGGCAGCTTCTCCAAATTATGACAACGAAATATTTCTAAGATTGAAGATTGCGGAAAGGCAATTGACCTTCCTCTCCCTCTACCAATGACACCAGTTGCCCACACCACTTGACCTCCAAACTCTTTAGAGAAGCAAGTTTGTCGTCCAAATGATTAGTTCCATCCTTCCACAAGTACTTTAGTTCACCGCAATTATCAATTGTTAAATCTTCTAAAGCCACCAACTCCTCTATATGCAAAGATTCATCTAAACTCACAAGCCACTATTCTAAAGAAAGAAAGCAATGAGAAGATAAGATCGCTGTTGAAGCATAGACTGTACGAATTATATATTGCCCTCATAACCTAATTTATTCACTCATTAATTACGTTACTGGTAAGCATTTTACGAATAATTACTTAATTAATTACTGTACATCTATTAAATCTTATTCATTAATTTTTTTTTTTTTTATTTTGATCTTGACCCTTAAATAATTATAACTAGCTCCCTAACTAATAAGCCACTAAAAGGTTAATCATATTGAAAACAAAAAATATTTAAATTTTAAATTAAATTGTTTCTTTTTGAAAAATTGAATTAAATTTTTTCAACATCTTGATATATATATATATATATATATATATATATATATATATATAACACTTGCATGCGTGATTAATATATTCTTAGGTCATAAATAGAAAAATTTTAATTGGTGTTTCAGTTTAATGATAAGGAGTAGATGTTAAAGTTTGAATCTCACCAATGTAGTCTTCTCTTTCCAATACTAAAAAAAAAAATAAGATAGATGATAAATTTTCACAATTAAATTATATGTGAAAGTTCCCTTTATTATGACTTTTTTTTTTTAATATTGAATTGGAACAGTTTTATTATTTCAAAGAAATATATTTCAATTTTTACAAAAAGTAATCCATATTTTTGTTTTAATATAATTCTCATATATATAAATACGAATTCATCTTCTTTTTCTTTGGTACCTAATCTATTCATTTATGATTAATATTTCCTTGAATCCTTCTTGAACGAATTTATTTGTGTAAAAAAATAAATAAAAGTCTTTGCTTATATATATATATATATATATATATGCGTAACAATAAGCAAATTAAAACAAAAATACATTTTGTAAGCAAATTGAATTAACAAACACACGCAAGGAAAACAAAAGGTGCCTATAAATAAATTGTGGACACAACTTAAAAGTTCAAAAGTCACTTGACATGTAGTGATTCATTTTGATACTAAAGTAAATGATATGTTTCTATTTTTTATGTGATAAATAATCTAATAATTAAAATTTTAATTTTTAATAAATTTAAAAATATAAAATTTTCACACAAAAATAATTTAAATACTGTATATTTTATTTTGATCTTGACCCTTAATCATTATAGCAAATCACTAAAAGGTTAGTTTTTATCTCTAGTATAGCATTTAATAACTATTACTTTTTAAATTGAAAATGAAAAATATAACTCTCTCTTTTTAAATTGAAAATATATCTCTAGTTATTACTTTTTAATAGCTATTACTTTTTTTATGTGATCAAAATTTATTTAGAAAAACTTGATATTAATTCTATATTATTAAATTAAACAAATATTTTGTTTGTTGTACAACTTCTAAATCAAATCTGTTTTCAAGAATAATTAATATTTATTAATAGTTGTAATATGAAACAAGAAAAGAAAAAGCAATGTGCAATGTGAGGTTTTATCATTAAAATTTCCTGTGAAAATATAAAAGGGTAGTGCTATATGGAAAAATGGAGAGGGCAAGTACAGTTCACCAACCGGAAAATAATTCTCATAGGTGAGATTACAAAAGGTGAAATACACTTATGCACAGAATACTATAGTGGAAAACTAACAATAAGCCATATGCCTTCTGTGAAGTTTTATACTCAAAACTTTGATCCCTTAAATAAGTAAAATGGTAGGTATACTATATATAATGTGAGCAAGAATACAATTGATATGAGAACATATGCCTAAGAATTGATTTATCTACCCAACATAATAAGAGAAGACGTGATTTAGGCACTCACCTTACAATTTTGCAGGAGCTATAGAAGAAGCAATAGAATGAAAAGTAGGAAGAAAAGCAGCAACTCGTTCTCGATCTAGTTACACCCAAAGAAAAATATATTTAATCACAATTGTTTATCAAAATTAAATGAATTAGCGGAGGAATTGACCTTTATTTATGTAATCCTTACGGATATGAGAAAATAAGAAAGATTAAATTCTGGTCCTTGGGAATAAAGCAAAATTGATATTATACACAGCTAATAAAGCAAAATTAATATTATATACAGCTAATCAAGGAAGCTACCGAGAAAGAGAGCAAGGAAATAATGTATGAGAAGTAGCAAGTAAAGGAGTCAACAGAGAAGAAACATTGTCTTCCATCTTTTCTTGTTATTTGCCATTGCCATGTCAAATAACAAGAAAAGGTTTACATCTTTTCAAAGTTGAAAGTGATTTACAACTGTTTCTAATTTCCTTGTCAATTTGTCTCCAACCTTTTCTTTTTCTATTCTTTCTTGTTATTTTCTTCAACTTTTCACACAGCAGTGGAAGCTAAACACCAATATGTCTCACCTTCAAGGTTCTCCACTAGCTTTTAGCTTTTCTAGTTAAGATTACTACAAATTTGAATCATTGAGCACCCAAAACAGGAGAAAATATAATTTATGTATCAAGAAATACTGGCAGACACAGCTTCAATGCCTTGAAGCATTAGGAGTGTAAATGAATTACTTTTTACTGTGTTGAAGCTCTACCATGTGCTGAGTACTTTATTAATCTTCTATTATAGAATTTTCTGCTGGAAAAAGATGAGTTATATATTCAAAAGAGGACAAACAATTTTGAGCTAAATTTAGAGAATTATTTACTAACATAGCAGGGGAGAGGAAAGTGCTAAGCAAGTAATAGTACCTACCTACCTCCATTGTTTTTGGTTGGATAATATATAATACTTATTTATCCATTGACAAAGACTAGGAAGAAAACAATGAAGAGGAAGGTGCCATACGCCAATCAAGTTGTATCATCCCCTCTCGAAGCTGAGGGGGAGAAGTACGCTGAGCATTTCCTAAGGAAATATGTCCGAAACAAGGCCCGTGAAATAGTGCCAAATGTCAACAACTTCTTCTTGTGAACCTTCGTTGATTGTATACATTTTCAGTCAATATCATGTACAGTTTTCATTATTTCTTTTAATACCCAATTGCTGGTTATTTTAGTATGCAAGTGATAAACTTTATTTGCTAAAAATTTATATTAAGAAACATTTTACAAAAATGTTCAAAAGTCAAAACTTTATAAACAGTTTCATGCAAAGAAATTTTCAAGAGCACAAAGATATATATAATATACTATAATTATCACTCATCTGAATTCTAAATTCTAAATTCAAACTATTTAAAACATAAGTTAAGTTTAAGCATAATCAAATCAAACTAGCTGGAGAAAGGCCAGAAATTTTCTGTGTAATTATAAAATATATTCAATTACAAAATTTGAAGATAAAATATAGCATTCATCAATTTACATTCTAAAGTTTAATCAAAATTTAAAAATATCATCTTCAAATAGTAAGAATATCAATAAATTTGTTCCAAAATCAAGGAAAAATTAATTTAGCCAAAGCAATGGAGAGGAAGACTAAGAAGAAAACAATGGAGAGAAAGGTGCCATGCGCCACTAATGATTGAAAAATAATTATTTACAATAACTTCAATAATAAAAATAATAAAAAATGGTAAGAAAAATTCAGACAAAATCTAAATCCATAAACGATCAACTTAGAAATCAAAAAAATAAAATAAAAATTATTAAAATATGATTAAGAATTTTTTAAAAGAAATAAAAATTAATTATTTATCTAAATTAAATGATAAAAATATAAAACATATCTAAAATAAAAATAAGATGAAAATTTTCTAAATTATTTTACACTATAATTTTTATATTACAATTATTATAAAAAATTTACAGATTAAAGATTAACATTATATATATAATGTAAATATATATATATATATATATATATATATATATATAAAGTCAAAGCAAATATGTCGACATGACAAAACCTCTAGAATTTGGCTTTGTATATATTAGTGTTGCAAATTATGGTTAAATTTTGTTCAACCTATTTGATAAGACTTGTAACTATCAACTCTAATTCTCTTAATAATGACAAATTATACATACCAATTGAATTTCTCACAACACATATCTTATTATTTTCTTTTTGTTTTATTATTTTTCTTAAAACTTCTACAATTACTAAAGACTCAATAACATATTGATTCTCATTATAATTTTATGCATTTTCAAGAATCCCAAACTATAACATCACTCTATAAATAATCTAACCACATCAATTTTATTTCATAATATTCATTTGTCATATAATAATTTAAAATTCTCTTACAAATAAATAGGTATTATGCTAGCAAGTTTATATGTTTATTTTTATAAATAGCACGTTTACTTTTACAAATAACATATTTTCAAATAAATTTCACAAACCCCAATAAAGAATTTCCTTTATCCATACCTTCTTCAATCTAGTGTTGCACATTTTATCTTCATTATGACATCAACTGCACTTTAACATGAACTACCCAATTAAAAAGTTTAGGACTATAAAGCTATTTTTATTTGTAATAAGTTTTTCAAGGTATTTTAATATCATTCAATAAATACATTAAATAATAACAACACTTGTAAAATATATAATTTCATTTTAAAACTCTTAAACAATTCAAAAATAGCTTCAAACCACGCAAAAGCGCAGAGTATCAATTAGTGTGTGTGTATGTGTATATATATATATATATATATATATATATATATAATGTCGTTTCTCTCTCACGAATTTTTGTTTTCATGCTAAATAGCTTATAGTTGTTTCCAATGCGCTTCAAATTTTCCGCCAGGAAAGATGAGCAATATATTCAAAAGAGGACAAACAATTTTGCTAAATTTAGAGAATTATTAACTAACAAAGCAGGGGAGAGGAAAGTGGTCAGCAAGTAATACCTACCTTACTCGTTTTTTTTTTGAAAGAACCTACCTTTCTCTATTGTTATTGGTTGGAAAAAGAAAACGAGAGTGTTTCGCCAATGTCAAAGTTCAAATTTTTTATCAAAATTTTTTCCCCTCTCAACTGTTTCTTTCTCCAACTTTTGATGCGGCAATGGGAAATAAATAACAGGAAAATATGGATGAGATCATGTTTCTTATCTTTGTCTGTCCTTAACCATAGTCACATATAGCTCCAAAACTATAGAGGCCCTAGCATCATAAATGAATGAAAAGTAATGACAAAGAAAAATAGGAGAAGGACCTTACTTAGAAGAAATTCTTGGCAGGGTGAAGATCACTGTTCATTGATATGGCCTTAATTATGCAATTAGTACATTGCTTAAGCCAGCTAGAGGTTGCATTATTGGATTAATTAAGACAGAAAGAAACAAATAGATCTCATTCTAATACATAATTCTTACTCCATTGTTGCCTAAAAGATAAATTCTTTTTCCTTCTCTGCTATTTAATTTCACTTTAAAAAAAAAATATGAACTAAAATTTCTTTATGACAATTTCAAAGCAATTTGCAGTTGTTTTCAATCTTCTTTTCAGACAGCAAAAGAGAATGAGCAGAGATCAAAAGATAAAGAGTCTCCACTACCAAAATAAAGGATTGAATGTAAATTAAAGAAAATACAAAAAGCTTTAGTTTTTTGACGATGAACGAATAATTAAATGGTGATGAAGTATCAATATTCAAGCAAATTTATTTTGTATTGTAAGATTTCTTGCGTTGTAGTTTTGTTTTATGACTAATTATTTAATTAATTAAGCAAAAATTAATCTTATTGATTACATAAAATTCTAGTACTATTGCACCAAAATTGATTAATTAGCATATGAATATTACATAAAATTATGTCAATTTCACATGTCATGCCTTTAAAAATTACAAAAATTGCCCTTTTGAGTGTCACAAACTGATTTTTCAAGACCATGAACGCTAATGAAAGAGCAAGTTCAAAACTACCATAATCCATGCTCATACAAAATAATAATAGAATAAATTTAAGTCAAATAAATGTTACATTTGTCACAAAAATAATTTAGAAAGTTTAACAATATAAGAAGTTCTTCTTATTAATTTTCTTTAAAATATTAATAATAATAAGTATTTAATTTTCTATATAATAAAAAAATTAAAAGAATTAAAGAGCAAAAAAATGCCATTAAAAAAGTAAAACTATGAATTTTTTTTCTCCTATCAAAAGAATTCTCTTATTATCAAAATTTATTACACTAGTTTAATTATAATTCTTCATTTTTATTATTTTCTCTATTTGAAAAAGTCTAATTAGACAATAATTTTTTTTTATAAAATTATAATATATTACAAAGAATAATAAATTTTAACTATTATTTGTATATTAACTTTAATTATTCAACCATTTAAATTAGTTATTTAATAAAAATAAATATTAAATTTTAAAAACTTTTTAATATAATTATATTACATAATATATAAATTTATGACTAATTTTTAAATTTATATATTATAATTTACACAACACGTCATCCCATTAAATATCTCATTCCATTACACAATTTTAGAAAATGCCACCTTCAAGTAAACACAAAGAAAAGCCTTCGTATCACTTACCGTAACTCCTCATCTAAGTAGGAGATTTCCAACTGACCATGACCACTTCCAGGTGAGGCAATCAGTATCTGTATAGCATTAGAAAACATATTGAAAATAATCTATCAATAGTGAAATGGTGATACAAAAAGCTCAGCAATGTTAAGATTGCTGAAAAACATTCACAAAGTATACGTGCATAACTATAAGAGGTCCGGGACAAAGCAGAAAAGAAAGCTACAAGTTATCACCTACCAGAGCAGCAATTCTAAAGAAGTCAAATTTGACTGCCACCCTCCTTGAATTTAAAGGTAATAAACTAGCAGTAACCTGTGGATAAATGGACAGCTCTCAGTTTCAGCTGATGTCTCAAAGTGAAATTTACTACAAGTTACAACCAAAAAGTAGAAGAAAGATGCAAATAATAACAAGAAGTGCAGAGTCAAAATAAGCACCCGGATAAAGAATGGCCAGGTTTCCATGTTTTCAGCCCTTAGAGTATCTAAATTAATTGCTTGGTAGATTTTTCCATTTGGTCGTAGGAACTTTGGCCTCTGTTACAGGAATATCATACAAAGAGTCATAAGTTCTGCAAGATAAGAGGGAAATAACATAAGAAAAGAACATCACAAAGTTCTTTTGTATCATAGTCACTAGCAATACACAATTACATCATAAAACAATTTGGATCATCAGATTTCTTCAATTTGTATATTAATAATTATCTGTATTGCATAAATACAGCCATGTTGATAACTTCACAAAGGAACAGTCAGTTCTGATAAAAAAGCAAGTTCTAGCTTTTTAAGTCAAGCTAGAAGAACTGCTAATTTCCAAGCATGGATAACCTTCTTCTTTTATCCTCTAGAACACCAAGAATTTGTTCCCAGAAGACTAATAAGGCTACAACTAAACAAAACTTAAGTCAGAGGAACTTCGGAAATCTAACCAATGGTTTGTAGCATTTCTGAGCTAATTTTAGCAATCAAACGTTAAATTTCTTTGAATTGAAGGGATATTTTTTTCTGAGTATACTCTAAATACGAAATTGTAACTTGCCTAACATTGCTGTAGAATCTTTTCTCACACTTCGTTTGTAGAAGCGTCGTGCTTTATAATGTAACATTTTTATAAGGTAATGCAGTGTCTTGTTTCTGTTCTGCTTGCAAAAGAGGCATTCATCCCCATGGCAATATATATTTAGAGGATGATCCTTGGTGCAGATTATTCCAGTGTAATCTGAAGGTTCAAACTAGGGAATAACCCTGTTGAATGCATGAAGAAGGCTGCATATGTGATATGTGATACGTCTATTTAGAGGGTAATGCTCTTTGCAAGAGCTTGCAATATAGGAAGTTCTCGTGCATTAGGACAACCGATCACTGGCACTTAATCACCATTCCTATGTATTCCGATATCCTTTCATATATGTTAGCTCTAGTGAATGTTAAGTATTATCACTATTAAGTATTCTGATGCATTCAGAAATCATTTCCAGCACTCTTATTAACCAATGATAGTAACAGCTTTGGAATGTAGAGATAAGCAAATTATGTATTATTTTTCCTGTTATATGTGCCTTCGTAGAAAATATAGAAAGCTACAATCCAATTAGAACACTTTGCTGCAAACATGAAAAATTGATGTGAAAGTACGTAGTCCTAAGCAAACACAGTGGGAAAAATCTAAACTTTCACATCTGATCATTAGAACTAACAAAACACATTTCTGCTGCATAATGTATGTGAAGACTGAGTTCACCCATTAAGGACCATGTGAGCATATACATTAGCAAAAGGAAACACACAAATACAGGGAAGCAAACTGCTAGCTTGAGATAGATTACAAAGCAATGCATAATATATAGTAATTTCAAAGGCCAAGAAATGATTGTTTAACAGCTATAAGCTATGAGCATATGTTGACAAAGTAAAAGTTGGAGAAACTTTAAACCATTGTTTTAGAATAGATTGAGGTGTTGTATATAAAAGCTCCCATTTTCCATTCAACAGATCAGATTTCAATGGCTCCTTTACTTTGTTCAATGCCTCAATTTTACCAGCAATCCGATGCATAGTCCAAAAATATATGTCATGTAGAGATTAGAACCAAATCATCTTCTCAACAACCAATAGCTTATTTCACATTTGGTTCATTCACGAGATTAAAACAAAATGCAACTTAACTTGGATAAAGAAAATATAAAAATTTAGGATGTTAGATGGATTTTTCCAAATAAGATCAATAACCAATGTTATTACATATAAGTTGTTAACTATGTGACTCAAATTCTGCTCTTGCCACAAAAAGAAAATAAAGAAATGTATTAAAAAAAAGCCAAAACAACCAAGATGAAGCTCTAATTTACCTCATCAACACGTTCTTGGTCCTCAGGTGTAGCCTCAGCACCACGATCAAGAGGAGCTATCGCATTGAAAAGTTCTTCTTTAAGGGTCTTAACATCTTTTTCTTTTGTCAAAAAACCCTGAAAGAAGGAAACTTTGGTCCTCCATTTAAAAGAATCAGCAATTGCAGAAAGCTTGTTCTTGCTTATTTTCCGTATTTGGGCATTGGGTTTTGGAGGAAAGGAAAGAGATTTTGATAAGAAAATAGTTTGTGGAGGATGAGAAGTGAAAAGCTTAACTGAAGACAGAAGAGGTGCTCTTAGGTTAGTAGAGGATGAAGTGGTGGCCATTAGCCCATTAATGTGATGTAGTTGAGTTTTTTTCTTTTTTTGGTTATATTTGATTGCCAATTTTTTCCCATTTGTGGACAAGGAGCCCAGTCCATTGTTTTTAAGCCACGTCTTAAGAAAATGAAAACTTTGAGATAATTAACTCCATTGGTCACTGAATTATAGTTGCAATTTTACGATGATTACGTTCATATGATTTTGTTCAACTCGGTCATTATAAATCCAGATGAGTTATCAAATTGAATTTTTGACATACGAGCTAATTGAAGTGATGAGCATTGTATAGAACACGTGGCAGCTTATTATGAATAAAAAATTGACGCCTCACACACATGGAACCCACAACGCCACATCACCAGCATGGTCCCACCATTTACAAACACACTTCCCCCTCTGCAGCCACTCGAGCTCTTCTCTACAACTCTCCATCCTCTTCCGCTAAAATCAATCCCTACTTCCGTACTCAAATCTCTGCAACACTCTCTTGCTTAAGGGTTCAATAACAAATTGACAGTCCCTTTTACACCTGCAATTGCAATAGAGAAGATAGCAGACCACTTGATGACATCAGTTGGAGTTAATTGCAATAGGATTTCTTTCAGTTTATTAAAAGACAGAATTTTTTTAGGGAATTCAACCGTGAGGAGTTTGGGATAAAGTCTGTGGTTGGAAAACTGGAATAAGAGCATTTGACATGAGAAAATAAAATGGGTTTTAGTTAAGTTCAGTGGTAAGGATGATTCGTTAACTGGAAATGAAGATTGGAATGGGGTTTTGAGGAGTTCATAGTCATGATGACCGGGAAACATGGCATTCCATGTTTGCCATTGAAGGTGTTTGTTGAAATGTCTGAGAGACACCTTTTTTTTTTTTTGTAGCTATTCCCATTGTTTGCTAGAGTGAAACGAAATGGATTTATTTTCGAGTGAAGTAGCACTGATTTGGCTTCCATTGTCTAGTGAAGCAACAGAGCAATATAAAATTTCTACATTAGTTTTACTTTATGAAACATTACTTGCTTTCTTTGGTTTTGCTCATTCATTTTCTTGATCCAATCTTGATTCTTCATCACACTGTCCAGAAAAAGACTCTGTTTTTTATGCGGGACTCACTTTCTTGGTCTGTGCTCTGTTTTGTCACTCCCTAAAGGTGACCCCCAAAACCTACTAGCTAAAGAAGAAAATTTATATGGAGCAGATCTACTACCCAGTTGGACTAATCGATTATTGAACACTTGGGCTTGAGCTTCTTGCCGGTGCAAAACAGCAGCTTTCTGA
>CATIWR010587181.1:0-15223 GCA_949677035.1 Omphalea diandra
AACTTCTTTATTTCTTCTTGAGGAAATGATTCAATTCTGCAAAAACAACACTTATTTGAAACATTAGTGATGATCAATCTACTTTGTCAAGATCAAAAGAGATTTTAAACATAGGATTAAGTATCCTAGTCCAACACTTTTCTTCTTCAATTTCTTAAAGGCTCTAGACAGTGACATCCCCAGCTCATATAACTTTCAAGGTTTCCTAACAACATTCACGTCGATAGTCTTTTCTTCTTCTAACTGTGGTCGGTGACTACTTTGCCTTCCTTATACCTTCCTTTCATAATTTTGTTGATCATCTGACTCGACCTATTCTACCTGCATACTTAAATCTAACCCAACCTTAAAATTTTAAAAAGGTAAAAATTCGAGTCAATTGCAGATTAGAGGCAAAAGCATCCCACACAACCATTCAGACTTGTTCCTTCTTTTCTGGTTGATTTTTTATTTGTCTTGCCAGCTTTTTCCATCTCTTAAGGTAATCAAACAATGACTCATTAGGTTTTTATTTAATGGCCTCCAAGTCTAGTCACATCCATATGTACATTGTATGAGTAATGGCTTTTGAAAGCCTTGACCAACTCCTTTCAATTTTCTTAAACTGTCTTTGGTTAGTCATGGTACCACTGCACTAGGTGTCCTTCCAAAGACAAACTAATGTATTTAACAATTAACATAGGAGAAAAGCTTAACAACCTTTATGGTTGTGAGATATTGCTTTAAATGAATTGTGATACATTGAGTCCCATTAAAGTTTAACATTTTGAACTTCGGTGGAAGTTCCACCCCATCAAATAAAGACAAGTCTTTTAAGTCTTCCTCTTCATCCATCCCCCTGGATTCTAATAGTTTTTGGAGCTTATTCATCCATTTTGCCATCTCAACCATTACCTATTAACCATCAATGAAAACCTCAGTACTCTTTCAAACCATTTTTTCCATGACTGCCTTTTGACATTCATAGTCCTCAGTGTTATAAAAGTCATCATCATGTATTTGTATGGTAGGTACTTAAGGGAGGACAGTTGGGTTTGCAGAGGGATGTGGTATAGGTTAAAGTGGTCGAATGGGTACTATTTGGTTTTGTGGTATGGTGTCATCTTATGGGATAGTTTGAGTTAAGAAGGTGGACATATTTGGGTGTGAATGTGCTAATGGTTTGGGATGAGTTAGTGACTTCCCCTTGCCATTATTTTCTAGGAGATCAATCCTCCTATTCACTGTTCTCATCAATTCCTCCCTTTGTCTAATCATGGACTTGATTTTCTGCATTTTTGCCCTTATTTGGTTCAAAGCATCAGATTGTTCATTGATATTGACCATGACTAATCTAGAGTTTTATTCAAACCTTTCCTTGAGATTCCTTCAATTTAGCCTTTTTCTTTTTTGCCCCTACGTTAAAGACGATGTATGGTCTATGATGGCTGCAAAACAAAGGGGTTAGAACATGATGCATGTATGCATGTATGATGAATACACATAGTTGAGTTAGAGTGGCAAAAGCAAACATATGTGAACCTTTCTCCCTTATATCCCCTTTACATATTGGCTTTGAGGTTCTTTCCTAGGACATTTGGTCAATTTAACAACCATCAGGGGGCGACCAAATTTGCATGTTAAAGCTCTCATATCGGTAACCACCTACAATGGTGAAACTTCAAATTGGATGAAAATAATTCATATCAAGGACACATACATTTCCCAGCACAGGCACAAATTTTTCACCAGTGTATTTGAGACATAAATCATATCCTTGAATTTTTCAGGTTGAAACCATCCACAAATAACACGCAAATCAAGGGTTATCCTGTCCATGGTTCTAGGGTAACTACATGGGCTTTGGCCGGGTTTCATTAATGAAGATGGCTTCCATAAGCTAGGCCCAAGGCAACCCTTTTGATATACCTAAAGGTTAAAGGCTCGCGAGTGTTGTTTTCTACTAGTATTCACCTAAGAATGAGTGAACTTAGGTATCACACCAATGATAGCATAGGGTAATTAGGGTAGTTATTGCGTGTGGTTCACTTAATGAATGTAAAAATACAATATAATAAATATGGACAAAATATCAAAATCAAAGACAATTATATGAAATCAACTTCGCTCTCCCCAGTTGAGTTGGCATTATGAGTGAGGCTTTACTTTCACGCTCGATGAACAAATATGTCACGAGACAATATAGTGAAATATCTCATTAAACAAGGATCTTATGACTATAACTATATACGAGCATCGAGGTCCTGGGGATATATGGGACAACACATTGGTGAAATCCAGAGAAAATCAGAGTTACCGCCTAGTGTGACTGGGAATAATTAGGTAACAACAAGAATCTTCTGTAGAAAATCCAACATGTCACCCTTTCATAGTCAGGTTCAGAAGTTGGGTACAACTTGAGAAAGGGGTTAGGCAACCCAGACTGCCAGGACATTGGTTCGGCCTCCACTCAATCATTCGTAATTTTTATTAAGTATCCATATTAATTATTAATTATTTTTATTATTACACATTTCATGCATGTAATTAACATATGCATCACAAAACAAATAATAAATATAGTGCAAACATATATGTAGCAGTAGCAAGAAAATTAATTAATTTTATGGGTCACGTGAGGATGAGTGATTTACAAATACATCCAAAATGAAAATAAAAAAAAAATATATGGAATAAACAAGGCAGAAGAAGTGTATCATGCAACACAAGGGTTAGTCTCCAGATGTCATAATTCCATAAAAGAGTAAAAAACAACTGAGTATGCAACAATGATAAATCATGATCGCATGGAATGAAACAAAGTAAAGAAATAAGTGGAGGTGAAATAAAATGATAATAAAAGCAAAAATAAAAAGGTAATATAACTTACGATAATTAATTAGGCGGTAGAGCCAACCATAGAGCAGTAAAACAACAATATCAATAATAATAATATTTAAAATAAAAGGATTAATTAACTGGGTAAAGATAAATAGACAAAAATAAAATAAAATAATAATAATATTTAAAAAAACCAGCTAACTTGATAAACATAAATTAAATAAAGATAAAATAAAAATAATTTTTAAAATTAAGGACCAATTAATTAGATAAAAATAAATTAGGAGACAGAGTCCATTGTAAATTGGATAAAGACAAAAATAATATAAAATCACTAGATTACTGGATAAAAATAACTCAAATAAAACAAAAATAAAAATGGCAATGATATTTAAAATAAAGGATCAATTAACTAAATAAAAATAATTGCGAGAGAAAGTCTACCATAAATTAGATAAAAACAAAAATAATATAAAAGGACTAGATTACTAGATAAAAGTAAAAATATATTAAACAAATATAAAATAAAAATGATTGTAATATTTAAGGGGCCTTCAGATGTTGTACATTTTTTGGATATTATTCAAAGGACTAACAAAAATGAATTGTTTTAACCCAAAATTAAGAAAATAGACAAAATTTATTCATAAATATACAAGCATCAGGGGTCTAAGGGTATACAAGATAACACATTGGTGAAACTTGGAGAAAATTAGAGTCACCACCTAGTGTGACTGGGACTAACTGGGTAACAAATAGGATCCTATTCGAAAAATCCAACTATCATCCCTTCAGAGTTGCGTTTGGAAGTTGGGTACACTACATCGGATTCCAATTGTTACCCCTGGTTAGTCCTACTCACATTGGATAACGACTCTAAATTTTTCTAGACTTCATTAATGTGTTGTTCTGCATGCTCCTAGGCCACTAATTCTCATGTATACTGGTATAGTTGCAAGATTTTTATTTAATAAGATACTCGACAGTACTGTCTCGCGACAAAGTTTTCATTGAGCATTGAAACAAACACCTTGTTCATTGTGGCGACTCCACTGGAAATGAAAAAAAAAATCTTAACTAGAAACATCTTACTACGCATGTCAAATCCAAATCAATACTCGAACCACTTAAGCATTTGTGAAGAAATTTTGTCTATTTTCTTAATTTTGGGTTAAAATAATTTATTTCTTTTGGTTCTTTGAATAATATCAAAAAAATGTACGATATTTGAGGGTCTCTTAATATTATTATTATTATTATTTTATATTTGTTTAATTTACATTTACTTTTATCTAGTAATCTGGTTCTTTTATATTATTTTTGTCTTTATCCTATTTATGGTAGGCTCCATTTCCTAATTTATTTTTATCCGGTTAACCAGTCCTTTATTTTTAATATTATTGCCATTTTTATTTTAGTTTTATTTAAGTTATTTTTATCCAGTAATTTGGTCATTTTATTTTTTTATCTTTATCTAATTTATGGTAGGATTTGCCTCCTTATTTATCTTTATCTAGTTAATTAGTCCTTAATTTTAAATATTTTTTTATTTGTATTTTATTTATGTTTATCTAGCGAGCTGGTCTTTTTATTTTAAATATAATTATCATTTTATTTTATCTTTATCCACTTATCTTTATGCAGTTAGCTTGTCATTTTTTTAATATTATTATTAACATTGCTATTTTACTGCTATATGGTTGGCTCTACCGCCTAATTAATTATCTTATTATAAGTTATATTTTCTTTTTATTTTTGCTTTTATTATCCTTTTATTTTATTTTATTTTATTTTACATTTACCTATTTCTTTATTTTATTTCAATTCCATGCCATCATGATTTATTATTATTACATACTCATAGTTGCTTTTTACTCTTTTATGTAATTATGGCTTCTGGAGACTAACCTTTGTATTACAGGATACACCTATTATGCCTTGTTTATTCCTTATTTTATTTATTTATTTTTATTTTGGATGTATTTGGAAATCCCTCATCCCCACGTGGCCTATAAAATTAATTAACTTTGTTGTTGCTACAACATATTTGTGTGCAATATATTTATTATTTATTTTGCGATGTCTATATTAATTATGTACATAAAATGGTAATAGTAAAATAATTAATAATTAATTATGTACATAAAATGGTAATAGTAAAATAATTAATAATTAGTATGGACAATTTGTAAAATATTATGGATGAATGAGTGGAGGCTTGACCAATGTTTGGGCAGTCCAAGTTGTCTAACACCTTCCTTGAGTCGTGCCCAACTTTCAAACTCAACTCTAAAGGGGTGACGAGTTTGGTATTTTGAATAGGATTCTAACTGTTACTCGATCAGTCCCAATCACACTGGGTGATGACTCTGATTTTCCCTGGGTTTCATCAATGTGTTTTTCCATATATCTTTGGGCCTTCGATCTCTATATATAATGGCATAGTCATAAGATCCTCATTTAATGAGGTATTCCCCTATATTGTCTCGCTTTCTTCATCAAGCACGAAACTAAAACATCTCGCTTACAATGCTGACACCACTACAGATCAAGGGCCTGGAGGTATACGAAACGACACATTAGTAAAGCCTGAGGAAAATCAAAGTCTCCACCCAGTATGACTAAGTCTAACCGAGTAACAACTAGAATCCTAGTAGAATGGTCAACTCGCCACCCTTCAAAGTTGACTTATGCCTAATCACACTAGGTAATAACTCTGATTTTCTTTGGGTTTCACTAATGTGCTATCTTAAATATCTTTAAACCCTCGATGCTCGTACATAGTGGTATAGCTAGAAGATCCTTGTTTAATGAGGTATTCCACTGTAATGTCTCGTGGCAATCGTTCATTGAACGTGGAACTAAAGCCCTGCTTACAGTGGAGACTCCTTTGGGGATAGAGAAGTTGATTTCGTATAATTGTCTTTGATTTTGTATTTTATCCATATTAATTATGTTGCATTTTTACATTCACTACATGCACAAACTACCATCATTACCTGGTTCTTCCATTGGTGCGATACCTAAGTTCCACTTGTTCTTAGGTGAACACCCGTGGGAAACACCACTCATGAGCCTTATGCCTTTGGGTATATCAAAAGGGTTGCCTCAACCCTAGCTTGCAGAAGACATCTTCATCAACAAAACTCGGCCAAAGCTCATGTGGTTGCCCTAGACCTATGGATAGGATTGTGTACTATTTGTCCATGGTTTGAACCTAGAAAATTCAATAATATGATTTACGTCTCAAATACACTAGTGTGAAAAATTAATGCCCTTGCTAAGAAGTATGTATGTCATTGATATGAATTATATTCCTCAAATTTGAAGGTTTGCCATTATGGATAGTTACCAACATGAGAGATTCAACAAATGAATTTTGTCATCCTTTGATGGTGGCTAGATTGATCAAATGTCCTAGCAAAGAGTCTTAAAACCAACGTAAGTGGGTGATATAAGGGAGGAAGGTTTTGCATGTGTTTGCTTTTGCCATTTTAACTCAATTTTGTGCATTCATGAATACATACATACATACATCATGTTCTAACCCCTTCATTTTACAGCCATCATAGATCCTAAACTATCTTTAATGTGAAGGTGAAAAGGGAAAAGGCTAACTTAAAAGAATCTCGAGGACTGATTTGAATAGAACTCTAGATCAACCATGGCCGACACCAATGAACAATTTAATGCTTTAAACCAAATGAAGGAAGAAATGAAAAAAATGATGGAGTCCATGATCAGACAGATAGAGGAAATGATTGGAACAGTAAATAGGAGGATTAATATCCTTAAAAATAATAGCAAAGGAAAGTCACCAGCTCATCCTAAACCATTAACACCTCTACACCCAAATATGTTCACCTTTTTAACTTAAAATATCCCACAAGATGACACCACACCACAAAACCAAATAGTACCCATTCTACCACCTTAACCTACACCATATCCCCTACCCCAAACTTAGTTACCCCACCTTAAGTACCTTCTGTATAGATAGATGATGATGACTTTTATTGTAAGAAAGACTATGAATGTCAAAATGCAGCCAAGGATAATATGGTTCCAAAGGCTATCGGGATTTCCACTGACGGTTATGAGGTAATGGCTAAGATGGCTAAACGGATGGATAAGATCTAGAAATTATTGGAATCCAAGGGGATGGACAAAGAGGAAGACTTAGAGGACTTGTCTTTATCGAATGGGGTGGAACTTTCATTGAAGTTCAAAATGCCAAACTTAGTCAAGTTTAATGGAACCTAAGATCTTATAATTCATTTGAAACAATATGTCATAACCATGAAGGCCACTGAGCTATCCCCTATATTGATTGTCAAATACTTTGGTTTGTCTTTGAAAGGATGCCTTGTGAAGTGGTACCATGACCAGTCAAAAACAGTCCGAGAAAATTAGAAGGAGTTGGTCAAGGCTTTTAAAAGCCATTACACATATAATGTGTAGATGGATGAGACTCTAAAGGACCTAGAGGCCATTAAACAAAAACCTAATAGGTCATTTTTTGATTACCTTAAGAGATGGAAGGAGTAAAGGGATAGATGAAAAATCGAACATATGAGAGAGATCAAGTTAGAATGGTTGTAAGGAGTATTTTGCCTCCAATTAGCAATCGACTCAGATTTTTGCCTCCTCAAAATTTTGAGGATGTGTTACATTCAAGTATGCAAGTATAAGAGGTTGAGTCAAATAATCGATGAAATTATGGAAGAAGGGTATAAGGAGGACAAAGTAGTCACCATCTGTAGTTTGAAGGACAAAAGACTATCGACGTAAATGTTATGTGGCAACCTCGAAAGTTTTCTAAGCCATAGATGACATTGCCTAAAGCCTTTAAGAAATTAAAGAAGAAAGGGGTGTTACACGTTTTAGCCCTAAACCTTTGCCAAATCCACTTCTTAGGAATTATAACCCAAATGATACTATGCCTTTCACCAGACAACAAGGCATCATACCGATCAGCTTATTCATCTCTAACATGAGATTCAGGATTTAATTGAATCAAGAAAGATTACTAATCTTGAAGTAGGCTAACCCAGAACACACAATAACCCTTTGCCTATCTAATAAGGTCCTCTTACCTCATAATTTATTGATAATTGATTCAAGCTTGAATGAGGCAATCATCATGGCATTCATTAGGGAAGTGAATGAAGTAGAAATATAAAGTAAAAAAAGTGGGAGAGTGAGATGAAAAATGAGAGTAAGGAGTTATGGCTGATGATGTTGAATATGTGGGAAAGTTTCGATGAGGAGGAAGAAAAAGTAAAAGTTAATGTTTAGGAGGATGTGAGTGCTAACTAAGGAGAAAAGGGTTAGTGATATTACTCGAAATGGGAAATACTATAGGAGAAAGAGTGAAAAGGGAAAGTAGAGAGAGAAAGATAAAGCAAAAGAGAGTGATAAGGGGAAAGGGAAAGAAAATGAGAGTGAGGATATGGTAGTTAAATAATTGAAGAGAACTCAAGCCTAAGTTAGGTGTGGGACTTGTTGGCTTCATTCAAGAAGTACAGTGAAGCAATGGTTGAGGCACTCTCTAATTTGACTATCTCTACGATGGCATCACCTAAGGATGTGACTTGTTTAATAAATGATGATAAAAAGGGGATTGTTTTCACTAATGCTAATTTACCACCTGAATGGAGAAATCATAATAAGTCTTTGTTCATTAAAGTGGAGATGAAGGGAAAATGGGATTCATATGTAATGGTGGATGATGGGTCAGGCATTAATGTTTGTCCATTAAAGGCACTACCTAAGTTTGGCATGGATTTGTCTGATTTGGAGGCTTATAATGTTATCATTCAAGCCTATGACGATAGCAAAAGGCTCATGGCTAGGATTTTGAAAACAATGGTAACGATGGGCCCCATTCAGTCAGAGATGGAGTTCATGGTGATTGATATACCAATGACCTTTACTTTGCTCTTGGGAAGACCTTAATTTTATGCACTTAGAGGAGTATCATCTACCTTACACCAAAAGGTGAAGTTCTCGATAAAGGATAGGGTTGTGATGATATGTGTCAAAACAAATGATACTGTAGTTACTTTAAGCATCTCAATTCTTATTTATGAAGTTTTTAGATGGCTAGACTTTATAAAGATTGGATGGATCCTCATATGGTTTCTATAATGAAGAAGATGTCTTTTCTAGCAAGGATTGGTTAAAGCAAATAATTTGCCAAAATTTCTTGAATTTTAGGGATAGACGATAAGGCATGGTTTGGGCTACAATCCTGTAAAAGGAGAGACACTGGAAAAGCATGAGGGTAAAAGGGCATTGTCAGATTTATTTTGTAAAAGGGACGAAAAGTTTCAATATGATGGATCTCCCAAACCGGTATTTATCACTAGGAATTATGTTTTGAGGTTTAAGATCTTTGTTGATTTGTTTGACTTTGGGATGGCCACATTGAAATTAAAGTATGAGAAAAAGGAAAAAGAAACCCCTAAAATAAAAAAAGTCGACAAGAAAGGGAAGAGTATTGCTACCACTAGGGAGAGTGGAATGGAGGTCTTAGTTGTACCTAAATTGCAGGAAGAAGAGACATCAAAAACAAAATCAGATGTGGACCTCTCTAATCTTGCAGCTTTAGTAGAGAGCACTATTAAGCTATTTTTATTAAGCATGTCCTTGATGTTATGTTTTCTAATATATTTGAGGATAATGATGTATTTCTAAATAAGTTTAAGTTAATGAATTTTAGATTTGCTTACTTGTGTGATGTCTCTCCTGATGGAATTGTGCATGGACTTAGACATTTTATAAGTAGCTTTTGCATTAACTCTATTCAAATAAGTGCCTTTAACCTTGGCACTGAGGAAAACCCTCAAAATTTAGACATAGTTGAAAGCATTACCCTAGATGAATGATGACGTTTTGAGAAGTTGTTAACTCAGTATAAAAAGGCCTTTGCCTAGACCCATGATGACATTCTAAGGTAGACAGAAGTATTAACAGGTATACCATCCCAACTTACTCTCATGTGAAATTTGTGAAGCAAAAATTAAGGCATCTTAGACTAGAATGGGCTCAATTGGTGAATGATGAAGTATCCAAACAAATAATAGCCAAGTTTTAGGAAGTAGTTGACTATCCTGAATGGTTGGCTAATATTGTGCTCATACCAAAGAAGGACAATAGAGTTTAAATGCATCGATTATCGAGACTTGAATAAGGCATATCCCAAAAGTCTCCCATTGAGGTATTAGTGGATAACACAATGACCGCTATGATGTATTCCTTTATGGATGGATTTTTTTGGGTATAATCAAATTTTATTGGCTATCATGAATAAGTTGAAGATAACCTTCATCATTGAATGAGGAATTTATTACTACAAAGTTATGCCTTTTGGGTTGAAGAATGCGAAGGCAACTTATCAAAGAATGGCCATAACCTTGTTTCATGATCCGATGCACAAAGAAGTGGAATTGTATATTGATGATGTGATGGTGAAATCAAAAACTAGGGAAGGTCATTTTGAGGCACTTGAGAAGTTCCTATAGAGAGTTGAAAATACAATCTTAGATTAAACTTAAAGAAGTGTATATTTAGGGTAACTTTTGGGAAGCTATTAGCACACATTATTAGTCCACGGGGAATTGAGGTTGACCCTAACAAAATAAAGGCTATTCAGGAGATGCTAGCATCGAAGACAGGGAAAGAAGTTCAGGGGTTCTTGGGAAGGCTACAATACATCAACAGGTTCATTACCAAGCTTACAGTAATGTGCGAGCTAATGTTAAAGTTACTGAGGAAGAATCAATCAGTAACTTGGAATGAATAGTATTAGGACGCCTTCAAGAAGATTAAGAAGTATTTGATGAACCCCCTAATTTTGAAACCATCGAGACAAGGAAAGCCTCTAATTTTTTATTTGGCTATTGAGGAAAGATCAATTGGTGTCATGCTTGCTTAAGGAGACAAGGTTGGGGTTGAACATGCCATTTATTACTTGAGCAAGAAGTTGTTCCTATATGAGGAAAAGTACAATCAATTTGAGAAGACATGTGTGGCTATGATTTAGGCCATGAGGAAGCTGTGACATTACTTCCATCTTATAAGGTACAAGTGGTGTCATGGATGGATCCTCTCAAGTACTTATATGAGGCTCATTCATTAGTTGGTAAGCTAGCCAAATGGTTGGATTTGCTGTCAGCATTTGATATCATCTATGTGACCAATAAGGTAATTAAGGGAAAGATAGTTGTTGAGTTCTTGGCACAACATTCAGTTATAGAAGATGAATCATAGGAATTGGAGTTTCTAGATAAGGGCTTACAAGTAATAGAAGTGCAGGGATGGCAGATGTATTTTGACGATGTAGCCAATAAGAGGGGAAAAGGCGTTGGGGTCATTTTAGTATAGCCAAAAGATGAGATGTTTCCAATGGCTAGGAAACTCGACTTCAGGGTCACCAATAATATGGCAGAATATGGGTCGTGTCTACTTGGGTTGTAAACTCTTATGGAAATGGGAGTTAAAGAAGTTGAAGTTTTTCTTAAAATGAGGGCTTCCTCAGTTTTTCCTTGGTGCTACCGACTCAAAAAAAAGAACCACTTCCTTATTCATTTTTCCATCTTGTTGTCACCAACCTCAAAAAAAAAAAAAAAAAAAAGAACTTTCTTCTAGTTTTTCATAAGCCTTTTATAATAGTCATAGTTTCTAATAGCCTTTTCCTTTTTTAATAGCAAGTTTAGCCAAAAAAAATCTTAGCTAGAAATACCTTGCTACTCACTTAAAATCCAAATCAACAGCCGAACCCTATTAAGCCTTTGTGAATATATTTTGTATATTTTCTTAATTTTGGGTTAAACATTTTATTTCTTTCAGTTGTTTGAATAATATGAAGAAAAGGTACAATATCTAATGGTCTCTTAAATATTATTATTATTTTTATTTTATATTTGTTTAATTTACTTTTACTTTTATTTAGTAATCTAGTCCTTTTATATTATTTTTATCTTTATTCAAATTATAGTAGGCTCTGTATCTTAATTTATTTTTATCTAGTTAACTAATCCTTTATTTTAAATATTATTGTCATTTTTATTTTATTTTTATTGAAGTTATTTTTATCCAATAATCTAATCATTTTATATTATTTTTATCTTTATCCAATTTATGATAGGTTTTGTCTTCTAATTTATTTTTATCCAGTTAACTAACCCTTTATTTTAAATATTATTGCCATTTTTATTTTAGTTTTATTTAAGTTATTTTTATCTAGTAATCTAGTCATTTTATATTATTTATGTTCTTATCTAATTTATAGTAGGTTCAGTCTCCTAATTTATTTTTATCCAGTTAATTGGTCCTTAATTTTAAATATTATTTTCATTTATATTTATTTTAATAAATAAAGTATAGTTATGTTGTTGTTCATCCAGCCATAAGGGTTAGTCTCCAGATGTTATAATTACACAAACGAATACAAATAAAATAGTAATAATAAGAACAACAACGATTTTTATCAAAATAAAGAATATTTGCTAACTTATTAATAGAACAACTAACAACAACATATCAAAATGTGACACAAAAATGAACATATATTTTATGTTAAAAAGGTAATGAAACTTTAACTAATTCATGAAAAATAATATTAAAGAAATACTAACATGAAAATAACGATAATATATCAAAATAATAAAAAAGGAGATTAACCACAACATATTAAAATGCAATAGCAAAACAACTAAAATATTAAAAATAGGAAAACATTTAGCTAGTTCACAGAAAAAAAATATTTAACTACAACATATTAAAAAGGCAAAACCAAAATACAATAATATATTCGAAATAATTAAAATATTTAATTAATTTGCAGCAAAACAATTAACACTAATATATTAAATTAACTGTACAACCACAATATATTAAAATGAGAATAAAAGAAAATAATATTATACATTATACAAAAACTGAATGAAAATAAATAAAAATGGTCCTCAGATACTTTACCTTTTTTGACAGGTATAAATTTTTCGGAGAGCCAAAAGAAATGAGATATGCTAACCCAAAAATAGATGAAGGATGGATCTAAATAACAACTAGATTTGAATCAAATATTAAATATTTCTCTCATATTTTATTTTTTTTTCTTGGTTCCTTTCCTTCTTCCTCTACTTTGTGTCGGCCCCAATTGCTGAAAGAAAAACCAAAATTTGTAGCCCTCTCATTTTTGTGCTGCACCTCTCCTATTTTCAGGATATTGAGGGAGGGTTCTCATCCCCTCTCATACACGTGCCCTTAGTGGCCATGTGACGTACATCATCTATTTTTTTTTGTAATTTTTTTCTTTTCTTTTTTTTCTTTTTCTTTTATATATTTTAATGTGTACTTGGATCTCCACAAATTTTAGATTTTGAGCTCAAGAAAAATTTTTAAAAAATTAAATAAAAATTATACTTATTCTATATATTTGGGTTATCACACTTATTTCTTTATTTCGATTTTGATTGGCTATCATCATCAAATTAAAATTTTTGAGACACAAAATGCAGTGTCTACACACTCGTTCAATCGTTTTGTGATCTTCCATCTTTCTCAACTATTTTCTCTGTTTGTGACGGGCATTGTATATTGTCTCCATTGTGGTCACATTCCTCTCATCTTGTTGTTTTATGCTCATAAGAATATTTCTTGGCTTGACCATATTTTTTGTCAAATCAGTGAGTATGGCTTCTTCTTCTCTTTTAGTTAGCCTTCCTGCAAACTCTAAATGTAGTGCAGGCGGATGATTATAAAACCCACATATTAATTTTGCATACCATTCATCATCCTTTTCCAACTTCACTCCACGTATCTCAAATGAACAGTCGCATTTCTTTGTTCTAGCGCTTTCACTTTGAGGAGGTTGTCTATTTTTTTATTTCTTTTGTTGTCTATATGATCCACTGCAGTCACAAGCAAGGCGTAGTCTAGCTTTCTCCCTCCAATTTGAGATTGAGAAACTTTAATCACAATAACATATCCATTCTCCTTTCCAATCTCTTTTGCCCATGTAACTAAAGTTTCTCTATTAGAAAAAAATTTGCAATTTATTTAATTACTAATCAGTTTATGTTCTACCAATAACAAATAATCTATCTAAATTAAAAAAACAAAAGTAAATACTTTACCTTGTTAGTGAAAAATCAATCCAAATAATTAAGTGGGTCTGCTTCATTATCTATATTTCTTTGTCAATGTAAATATATTTAATTAGAAAAGAAATTCATCGATGAAATTAATGAAGTAAGGTTTATAACTTTACTTGATTACACATGAAATTTGATGGGCTAGTTTTCTATGATACCTATTCAAGTTAATACGATTATTTGAGTCGTCCAATTCAAGTTTTCCATGATTGCATGTGAAGGATAGGGTGAGAATCAAAACTAATTTTTAATGGTAATAGTCAATTTTTATTAAATACAGAATGCTGAAAATATATAGTTTCAGGGTACCAAACCACCCAAGCCAAATAGCTTTGTGCAATACACCCCTACGAAAAAACTTCAGAATATCAAACAATGGAAAAAACAATTAAGAAAAAACCAAAACACATCAAAGAAACCAAAAGAAACTAAAGAACGATGTTGATATTTGATGAATATCCTTCTCGTACAAGCAAGGGAATTAGATTTTAAAAATTACACAACTCAGCATGCAAGGGACTACTTAAATTTACCAAAAAGAAGTGCCAATTTCAATCAATATTGTATTCCAACTCAATAGACTAGGTCATATCGGAGGACTAAGATCTTCAATGTATAGAGAAATGTATTTGTCAAAGGAATAACTATGAACAAAGAAATATATTGTCAAAAAATTCTAGTCTTACATGATGGTTGTGCTATTAATCTTCAAGCTCTCTTCTACCTCTATTGACAAAAATTTTAGGACCGCAAACAGTAGCTTGCAAAAAGAAGATGTTGTAAATTTAAATATAAAGTGGTTGTATACAAGTAACAAAGATGAAAAAAGTAATTTACTTAAATATGTAAATAACTTAATTTATTAAATTTTATGGTGAGTGTAAAGAAAGAATGAGAGATTGTAAATAGAATTTCTTTTTATCTTAATTCATGCTAGGCTTGGCATACATTTTGGCCCATATCAGTTCACCCTGAAGCGAGACTCAGTTCAATCTAGGTTGTTTAGTTTCTCGGTTTAATTGAAAAATTTTATCAAATTAAATTGATTTAATAAGTTTAAATCTTTGTAAAAATAAAACAACAAAATTATGAATTAGGTCAAAAGAGAGAGAGAGAGAGAAAATAAGAATTTTTCTTATTTAAATTGCTGATTGACAATGCTTAATATAGATTATTAAGCATTTAAAAAATTATTATTATATATATATATATATATATATATATATATATATATATATATA
>CATIWR010587254.1:0-26320 GCA_949677035.1 Omphalea diandra
TATTAAAAAAAAACACAAAAAAAAAAAAACTATATATATATATATATATATATATATATATATATATATATATATATATATATATATATATATATATATATATATATATATATATATAGTTTGAAAATTTTCTGGAATATAGAAATCTATTACCATAAATATTTTTTTACTAAAAAATTATATTTCTGAATCTCTAATAAAGACATAAATAAATTCAATATAAAATAAAAAAAGCAATAACTTAATTTTTTAAATTAATCAATAAATTTCATAATTCAAAATAGATATAACCTTAATTGCTCAACTTAACAATAAATTTGTATCATTTATAAATTGATCAATAGAACTATAAAATCATTCTTAGTTCTTAAATAAGTAATTTAATTGTTTATATAATAAATGTGAATTATGTCTATCATTGATTTATATTTATATTTGTAAATTATCTATTATTATTTAACTTGTTAAATAATAAATTTATGCAGCCATTATGTGTTTACCAAGATATGTTAATTAACTCATGTTACACAATATTAAATAAAAACAAATTTAATTATTAGTTCAGAAAAGGTTTGGGATTGGTTTGGTTAATACTGGGTATGTATGTCACATAAGGGTCCAGTTTCGTTCCAAACTTAAGCATTTGAAACTAATAAAAAAGTCAATGAATTTTTTTTTTAATTTGCAATATTTTTAATTTAGTTATTCTAATAAGTTCAAAATCTTCAAATTTTGTATAGCTCTCTCTCTCTCTCTCTCTCTCTCTCTCTCTCTCTCTCTCTCTCTATATATATATATATATATATATATATATATATATATATATATTGTAATAATAATAATATAATGACCAACTGCCAAGCCTTAAATATTGTAAAATCAGTTTATAAATTTACTACGTATTAAACAAATACTATGTGTTCAGTTAATAAGTAAAAAAATGTGTGCGCACATGTGTCTGTATATGCATATAATTATTATAATATTGAAAATAAAAAAATAAAAAAAAGTGATTTTTGAAATTCATATAACTTTCATTGTTTTTAATTAAAAGCTGTAATTAAAGATGTAAGGATGATTTTGCAATAGTTAATGTTATATGTATTAAATGATTATAGAAAATTTTTTTTATGCTAATCTCATTTATCACAAATATATTGTTAACATTAGAAGAAATAGATTATTACTTAAAAATACATTTCATAATAGAATTTAATAAAAGCTTGTGAAATTCATTGTATTATTATGGCGATAATGTAACAATGAAGTCCTCCCTCAATTATTATTGGAGGATTTTTTTATTCATAAACAAAGTTTAACAGGGTTATTTATCTATCAATATATTGATTCTTCCAATTTACAGTTATTCCATGATTGATATCTGAAAAACATTTCATCAATTAAGACTAAAGTATGAGTAAAGAGAGATCTCAAACTTCTCTGCTTTTCTTATATCCCTAGCAATTGGCAGCCTCACTTGGCAAGCCAAGAATGCTATATAGGTGTATTGTGCAGCTACACCAATCATACTAAGTCACGTGTCAAACAAAAACATCAGACGTTTCCAAGAGACAGAAATAAGAGTATATATAAAGAGGAGTGTTTGGAGCAGTCTCTATTCCCACATAGGCATGTAAATATCATTTTCAGCACTCATCGCCATTTCGTTGCAGTAAACATGGTGAGTTTGGTAGATGAATTTGAAGTTGAGTTATGCGAAGCTAATCTTTCATCTTCCAAAGCAGAGCTGGATGATGATGGCAAGCCCAAAAGAACTGGTACATGTAACCACACTCTTTTCTTTTCCTCGTCTCTGCACATACATGACCTATCTAAAAATTTTTGTCTTCCTTCATGGATGGCATTTAAACATTAAATATTAGCATCTTAATTATGTTCTTAAAGCTACATTTTTAAATAAATAAATTGCTTTTTACTGTAACTAGGTCATGCATATACTTAATAAAAAGATTAAATATTATTATAGTCTAGAGATTTATCCTAATACACTGCTTAATTCTTGTATTTTTAAAACTATATTATTAAGTTTCTTTGTTTTTGTTATTGAACTTTGAAGTCCTTTCGAGAGTTCCCTTGTATCAATTTGAATTTAATGTATCAACTATTTACTCAATCTGTATTTTGACAATTATCAATTAAATAATTTTCATTATTTTAAATTATAAACTAGTTTGTCTATATGAAAAAATTATATCTTGTAGAGTATAAGGATATTTTTGTATATTGAACTTGAATTGTAACTTTTTTAGAGGGACAGATTTTGAAGTCTAATGAGAACAAAATAAAAAAGACTCAAGAATATATTTTTAGAAATATAAAAATGAAATAATGTGTATTATAGTAAACTCCACAAGTATAATAATATTTAACCCAAATAAAAAATGGGGGCAATGTCGCTGCCCAGGTAGAATTAGGGTGAGTGTGTGGTCAAGGAACGACGAGACGCATAGCAACGTGGCTTTTTAAAGCATTTTTAGGGACAACTGTTGCCAACCACAACCTCTCTATGATACCAAGCTATGGACCAATATCGTTTTAGGCCCCTTCGCAAGTTCTGTGGTTTACTTTTACCCATTTTTCTCATTCACTTCCACGAAACATTTTGTATTCAATTAGCTTTCTATACATTGGAATTTTTTTTTTTATAATACCAATTAATTGCATTTTAATTACGTACACAAATTATTTTAAATTTTTTGATAATCGATATACTATATCATATATCCATGATTAGAAGAAAGGGAATTCATAAAAATTTGATATTTCCACCACGAGCCAATGGCAAATCAAGGGAGTGATTCGAATTCGACCACTCTCAAAATCTCAAATGGCTTAATTTTAATTAAAACTCCGATAATCATAAGTTTGAGTTCGAACCCAATTGAAGTATGAATAAAAGAAATAATATATTGAACAGTTGAACAAAGAACAAAAATATTGAGCTGGTGATGTAGTGCTCCAACACAATAATAAAACAGTTAAGTCAAGAAAGCCTGCGAAATTAAGTCAATCTTTTTTATGAATAATTATATGCAGGGACTGTCTGGACTGCAAGTGCACATATAATCACAGCAATTATTGGTTCTGGAGTTCTCTCACTGGCCTGGGCTATGGCACAGCTTGGATGGGTCATTGGCGTCTTCACTCTCTTAATTTTCTCAGCCATTACCCTTTATACTTCAGGTTTTTTAGCGGACTCTTACCGTTCTCCTGATCCAGTCACTGGGAAAAGAAATCCCACTTACATGGAAGCTGTCAAAGCTAACCTAGGTAAATAAAAGAATAAAAATTATTTAATTCAGTGATACTGAAATCACCTCTAAAATTTATATAATAAGAAATAACAAAAAGAAAACTTCAATAGCTAGCCTGCAAATATAATTTGAAGGTATATATCAAGTTTTATAACAACTTATCATGCATTGATGAATAATCAATCAGGAGAAAAAATGTACAAATTTTGTGGGTTGGTCCAGTATTCTTACATGGGTGGATTGGCAGTGGGCTATACAATCACAGTTTCCATAAGTATTGTGTAAGTTTAAACTTAACCGAGCCAACATGTGTTAATTACTATACAATACACTATTCCTTATTAGTGCTGTAAATTTATTTTTATTTTCAATTGCGTACTAAATTTAATTAGAGCCACGCTCAAATCAAATTGTTTGCACAAGAGAGGTCATGAAGCTGGATGCAAGTATTCTGCTAATCCATACATGATAGGAATGGGACTTGTTCAGAGTTTACTGTCTCAAATCCCAAACCTCTCCACAATGTCATGGCTCTCCATTATTGCAGCAGTCATGTCGTTTGGTTATGCGTCCATTGGAATGGGACTCTCACTTGCTAAGATAATTTCAGGTAATTAACTTCCAATGCTGAGTAATGTGTTTGATAATGACAAGGCTTCTTTTTTTTTTTTTTTTAACCATTGGTCAAATATTTTGATGGTTAAGTTCTTGAGAGGAAGTCAGAGCAATTTATGTTAATCATTTAGCCTGAATGTGTATGTATGGTTGTGAGTAATTATCAACAGGGGAAGGAGAAAGAACAACACTGACAGGAGTACAAGTAGGGGTGGATTTGAGTGAAGTCGATAAAATATGGACAATGTTAAGAGCTATTGGTGATATGGCATTTGCTTGCTCATATGCTGCAGTCTTGATTGAAATCCAAGTAAGTTATCATCATATGTAGTTATAAATTATTATTATTATTATTATATGTAGTCGTTCATTCACCAAAAAATGTTTCATGATCTAGGAGCACAATCTAGTTGAATATTCATCGCAGCGCATGAGATTAGAAATTGCAAGCATATACTTCTATGCGTGTACATTTATAATAAATAATGAATAAATAAGTATTTAGCATGTGCAAACAAGCCTCCAATTTATGTACAGATAATAGCCATCCCATATTTCAACAAAAAAATGAAGCTGTATATATATCCATCTAATTCGGTGGCTGGATTTGATTTCAGGACACCCTAAAGTCATCAACGCCAGAAAACGAAGTGATGAAAAAGTCCAATATGATAGCCATTTTCACCTCCACAGCTTTCTACGTGATGAGCGGTTGCCTTGGCTATGCTGCTTTAGGGAACCATGCACCCGGCAACTTGCTGACCGACTTTGGCTTTTATGAACCCTTTTGGCTAATTGACCTCGCTAATATTTTTGTTGTGGTGCATCTAGCGGGAGCATATCAGGTACAATTCAACATCAGTTGGCTTTGGCTTGGTTCAGTTTAGTTTGAACTTTATTTTAAATTTAATGAATAATTTTTTAAAAAAAAAAACAGTGCAAAGATAAATCTATATGTGATGCTGCACAGTTATTGATTTGGGCAGGTATTATCGCAGCCATTTTTAAACGCAGTTGAGTCATGGGCTATATTGAAGTGGCCGAAATCAGAGTTTGTAACAAAGGAGTATCCATTAACCATTTGCAAGAAGGATTTGAACATTAGTGTCAACTTATTGAGGCTAACTTGGAGAACAACATATGTGGTGATAGTAACTTTGCTTGCCATGGCATTACCCTTCTTCAATGACGTGCTTGCGCTGCTCGGAGCAATTGGGTATTGGCCGATGGCAGTGTATTTTCCGGTCGAAATGCACATTACTCAAAAGAAGATACAAAGGAAAACAACAAGGTGGTTCTGTCTCAAGCTGATGAACTTGGTTTGCTTGATTGTTTCCATAGCTGCTGCTTGCGCTGCCATTCAAGGACTGGGTCATGCACTCCGTACTTACACTCCCTTCAAATTTTAAGGGCAATCGATATCAAAGATTATATATATAGTGATAAACAATTAATTAGCAGTCTAAGTCAGCTTAGTTACTGCTTTCCTGTCTCTTTCAAGCAAGTGTAAACATAAAGTTTGCTAGCTATTTTCTCTATCAATAAAGGTTCTTCAATTAAGTTTTATCATCAAATTCATTTTTGAATTTGCACAATAATTAATTAGGACCATTTGTTGAAATTCTTTGCAAATTATTGAGAAAAATATTATATACAAAATAAAATAGAGTTATTTTGTGAGATTACAACTTCAAATGCTAAAAAAATTGTGTTTAGCTGATTTGATGGAATAAAATAGAAAAAAGGAAATTTTTCATCGGTGTACTTTGTTAAATTCATATTTTTTAAAAAAAGAGAAGGGAGAAGTAAATAAAAATCACAATTTCCCTACGTTTTACTATCAAAAGAAAATAATTATAAATGTAATCAAACAGTTTATTTAACACCGACATGAGCATATAAGAACATAGCTATTAAAGGTACAAGACTCAAATTCATAAAGTTAAACTTTTTTTGTAGATATTTCTTGTAAATATGAATATAATCTAACATCTTTTGTAAGCAAAATCTTATATTTAAAATTTCTTTCCCAAATTCCCCATATCCATTAAATTGGTTTCTTCTATAATATAAAAATGAAGGTGAACACTGCAATATCGTTTACATTATTACATTATAATGTCATAATTAATAATTTATCGTTAGACTAGATAAAAATTATTATTCATCATTAGATTAGATAAAATTAAATGTCGTTGAATTAAATGAAATTATTATTCACCATTGAATTAAATTATGTTATTTAACAGTATTATAAAAAGCGTTATTATATAATTCACCAAAAATAAAACTCCGAGCATTTTAAAACTTATGTGAGTGTTAACTTAAATTTTATAAACCATGTTTTTAATTAAGAGAAACCTCAACCTCTGATTTATGTCAAAAAGGGATTTTAGCCTTTCATGAGATCACGAGGGTTTTTTTAAATTACTAAATTAATATTCCGTTGTTAATTTTCTTGAAGACTGCTAAAGTGGTAACATTTTGTGATGAATTTAGCAATGGAATTTAAATCCATCACTAATTTCAAAATTTTATTACTATTAATAGCACGAAATTTTTTTTCACTAAGTGTATCGTTATTATAATATATTTTTATAGTATTCACGTAAATCTGTCACTATTTTGAAATATTTTTATAGTATTTAGGTAAACAACATAAATATGTAAATTGATGTGTCACTCTGATATAAGGTGACAACAAAATTTTGTTATACAGAAGTAAAATTACAAGTTTCTGTGCGTATTATATACTTTCTTTCCCTCCTGTTCAAAACTTTTTCTTTATTTATTGTTTTAGAAAATCAATAAAATATAACCTTTTAATTTTATTTTTATACTTAGATTATAAATAGAAAAAGTAGGATATATTTTATTTCTTATAAATTTTAATGTTTATGTAATATGCTCTTTATTCTTCTTTCCAACAAGTAAAAATCTTTTATTTTTAGTTCAATTTTAAATAACTTAATCACTTATAATTTAATCCATAATTTATCTATTTATCTTTATTGTTAGTTTTCTATGTGAGGTCTTTCTAAATCTTCTTTCATATAAGTTTTAAATCATTTAATGAAGGTTTAAATAGGGGTTGACGCGATTCAATCCAAATTAGATGTTTATAAATCTCTAAAATAAAATTGAAAATTTGAAGATTTTAAAAATAGAAAATTATAATCATCTCAAATTTTTAATTCAGTTCTGGTTGATTTCATATAAATTTGAAATAATTTAGTTAGATTCTTTGATTCGTTCAAGATGATTAAGTTCAATTCGATATTGATTTGAGTATTCTATTCTTTTAATTTATTAAAAATTATACTTTCTATTTTAATATTTATAAATCAAAATAAAATATATTTTATATTTTTCACTTTTAATCATTCAAAACTAAAATAAATAAATGATAATTTAATAAATAATAACTTGAATATGAAATATTAAATTAAAATTATTTTGACATTTACTATTAATTTATAATTAATAATTAATAAATAGTCTAATTATTGATTATTAAGAATAGTAATTGTTAGTAGTATGTACAAATTAAGTGAATTAAGCGGTATATATATATATATATATATATATATATATATATATATATATATATTTTAGTTTGAAATAGTTATAATACTGTTTGGTTTGATTTTTAGTTTTGATAATATAAAATTTTTATGTCATTATAATTAAAAAATTGATACGATACGATTCAAGTATTTTATTATTTAAATCAGAGATTCAATTTCAATCTGGTTCAATTCAATTATTTGATCTAATTTAGTAATTTTCAAATTCCGTACTCACTTCTAAATTTTAAGAGCTTTTAAGATTTTTTTTTAAATTGTATGAAATTATATTAATGTTTTACAGTCCAACTTGTTAAAAAGACGAAGACATTGAATAAATCCATTTGTGGGTTATATTTGAACCATGTCTGACATTCACTATTGCAAAAACTCCAATTATTTAAGTTTGGAGGTATTTTTAACTGTTTGAACTAAAAATTAGTTAGTTAAATCTTTAAATTTAAATTTTTCTCAAAAAAATAACTCCTAAAACATATATTAAAGACACTTATTAGTAATTAATAAAGAAATATTCTTTTATTTTTTTCTCAAAATACTGAATTGCCGAATATAATATTTTTACATTGCAACTAGAAATTATTAAAGAATTAATGTGATTGCCAACTAAATAAACTTTTTAATTTTCTGTTATCTAATTTATATATTTTTCATTATTAAAATGAGGAAGTTATCATACATAACACACAATACTAATTTCATCAATTCAACATATCATATACTAGAAAAAAAATTAAAGATAGCTATCATATCATATACTAAAAAAAGTAAAGATGTCAATTATGTATCTTTATTATTGTGTTAAACATGTCAAATGAAATTAGATAGAATTCATTTTCAAATTAACTAAAAGAGCATGACATGCAAATGAATCAGATGCAAACTTATCATCATAGACAAAAATCTGACTCTAATATTATAGTAGACAAAATTAAATAATAGAATTGGATACACTCATTTGCAAAAACTAACTCAATTTATATATACATTATTATTATTTTATATTCTTCTTCTTTTTTTGTTTTTAAGTCTTGCCACCTTTATTTCTTTTCAAAAAGATTTTTTGATTTTCTTTTTTCTTTTTACCTTTATGGGTGGCACTGTTATTAGAACAGTGCCACTTTTTTTTTTTTTTTGGTTTTTAAGTCTTGGTACCTTATTTCTTTTCCAAAAAAAATTTTTGATTTTCTTTTTTCTTTTTATCTTTATAGGTGGCATTTGTTTTTAACTCGTCACCTTATTTCTTTTCAAAAAAAATTTTTGATTTTCTTTTTTAATCTTTACAATTTATACTTATTAAATTGTACTGTTTTTAGAATAATGCCACCTAATTTCTCTAACTTTTTTTAATTTTGATTTTCTTTTTTACTTTTATTGGTACAATATATATATATATATATATATTATTGATAATCATTTAATATAATTTTTTACATGAATTTATTGAACTTTTACTATAACTATCACTAACTTTTAAGATAATTTCAATATTCTATTCCTATATAATTTAATAACTACAATTATATTATTATCATTTTAATTTTCCTTTTCATTTTTTTCCAAAATTTGTTACCTATATATTGGTTATTAGTCAAAATGATTTTTGACATAGGTTTACATAATTTATACTTTGTACAATTATCATCAATTTTAATATAATTATAACACATCAGTCCTCTCGATATACATTAATAATTACAATTGATGTGATATTTTTTAATTTGTATATCATTTATTTTAAATTTTATCTGTCAATGCTATATATTTTTTAATTATCAAAAATCATTATTTTACCATATATCATTATTTTAATAATAGTGGCGTTTAGTTTTTCTTAATAATCATATTTGTGACTATTTGATTGTTTCTTTTATACATGTAATATAATATATAATTGATATATACTAAAACAACTATTTCTTTTTTCTTCTATTTTCTTTTTATATATATTTTAATTTATTCTCTCTAAATTTAATTGACTATATATATTATTAGCAAATATAATATGTCAAATTCTTGCAAATTTATTTCAACTCTTAAGTATTCAATTTCTTGTATTTGGGTTATTGTTGTTTGGTGTGAGCATTAAACACCTTTGAGTTTGGGTTTGAGAGTTAGTTTTTAATTGTTAAAACTCTTGTTTAGGTTAAGCGTTAGCCTTAGGAAACACTAATGAGGTTGTGTGTAAGTTTTTGTAAAACACAAGTTGTAAAGTTTGGTATGAGAAACATTATTTGATATTAGTAGAACACCTAAATGAAAAATCGAGAAGTGAATATAAGGTTGATTAATACTCGAACCAATATAAAATCATAGTGTATTTTATTCTCCTTCTACTTCTTCTAAAACTTAAACAACTTACCTTTCCTTGAAAATTTTAAAATGTCCACCAATTCAACTTCTTTCTTGATGTACAAGGGTTAATATCGAGCTAAACTGAATTAAACCAAATCAAATCAAATTGACAATTGAAATTTTGAATTTTAAAATACAAAATAAATAAAATTGAATTAATTTATAAATCAAACTAAATTGATTTATTTCAATTATAATTCAGTTTGATTTGAATCTATTTTAAAAAATTAGAAATATTTTAAATATAAATAATGGTTAATATAATTTTATTTTAAATACTTTAAATTTAAATATTATGTTTTAAATCATTTTTTATATTTTTTAATATAAATAATAAATTTAATGACTTCATTTGATTAATAGAAATTTAACTTATGTTGATTTGATTTAATAGAAATTTAACTTATGTTGATTTGATTTTAAATATATTCGATTTAGTTCAATTAAAATTTTTTACTTAAAAAAATCAAATTGAATTTACTGATTTTTTTTAAAGAGGAAATCCAACTGAGCTGAATTCACTGATTTTTTTTTAAAAAAAAAAATCAAACCAAATCAAACCACATACTAGAGTTAAATCAAAGCTTATAATTCTATATTTTTATAATTTTAAACTTCAATATTATAATTATAATTTCAATTATATGATTTTATATTTTAAACACTAAAATTTGAATTTGAATTATAATTCTAGGTTAATTCTAATTCTGTTGCTTTACAGTTCAAATGTTGGAATTATAATTTCAACTCATTTTTTAATTAACATTAGAATTATGATTATGTCATCTAATTAAAACCTAAAAGACATTAATTAAGACTTTTTTATTTCACAAAAAATAATTTACCTATAAAAATAGTTTTCAAAGAATATATTTTTAGATATTTAGAATATATAGAAAAATATTATTATAATAAAATTTAAACTATGAGCACTTAACATTGATATTATTTAATATTTAATATAAAAAATAAATTAAAAATAAAATTTTATGCTATTTATTGATTATTAGAGATCAACAATGAAATGTTGATGGTCAAACTTGATTGATATAATAAATACACTTAAATATGTGTTAATATAACTTATTTTTTATTTAAATAAGTTTATCAAAATTTAAAAATAATTTTATTTTTCAAAAGTTTACTTTGATTTTTATTAATTAATTTTTAAATATATTAAATATAAAATATATATTTTAAAAAATATATCTTCTGCAAAACAAATGGAAAGAGAGCGTATAAAATTAATAGATTTCATTATATTTTTTGTCCATGTAAAACAGGACAAGGGGGAAGAGCAACTTTGAGTGGAGTAGAAATTGGGGTGGATTTTAGCTTACAAGAAAATTTGGAGAATGTTTGGAGCCATTGCATGTGCATATTCTCCAATTTTAATGGAAATCCAAGTGAGAGCTATTAATTCATTCATATACCAATTATCTCAAAATCAATAGTTGAGAATTATTAGGATACACTAAGATCCACACCCGCTGAAAATAAAGTGATGAAGAAAGCTAACGCGGTAGCTGTGTTTACATCAACCGTTTTCTACATGATGTGTGGTTCCTTTGCGTTCGCTCTATTTGGAAACAATGCACCTGGCAACATGCTAACGGGATTTCACGAGCCCTTCTATTTGATTGAGTTGGCCAACCTCTACATTGCGGTGCATCTTATTGGGTGCTTATCAGGTTCCTATCTAGTCCACTTTCACCCAATTAAATAATAATATCTCTACATTTAAACTATAAATTAAATGTTTAAACTATAAGATATTTTGTATTAGAAATTTTTTTCTATTTTATGATAAAGATCAATAAATGAAATTAAAATTTAAATAGTCATTGTTAATTTTTATCTTGTCTTTTGAGTCTTCAAAAATATTTCTTGATTTTCACTTTTATATGTAGGATAAGTTTGTATATATGGAGAAACAAAATGTCACTTAATTCACACTTTGAAAATAATGGACAATCAATTCACCAACTTTCAATTGTTTAGAGGTAGTTATTTATTTTAATAAATTTTTTCCTTTCTATTTTGTAGGTGTTATTTTATTTCTATAACCAATGAAATTAAAGGATAATGTATGATTATAAATTATAATCATATTCTTTTTACTCGGTTCAAAACTTCACTTCCATTCTCCCTTCTATATATGATATAGACATATATCATATCACTAGAATAGACATTATTAATATTTCACGCATATTTGACTATTGGGTATAACATTTAGAACACTAATAGATCCAATTAGTTTCATTTATTTTTATTTTAAATAGCATCTTTTATATAATAAAAAATATCTTACAAAATTTTTACATATAAAGACTAAAGAAATTTATATAACTCTAATAGATTTTGATATTTTTAATCTTCATTTTGTTTTATCCAATAAATATTAATATTCAATAAAATTAAATGACTATTATCAGATGAAAGAGAAAATTTTTTCTAATAAATAAAATAAAAACAATAAATATCAATTATTATTTTGTATAAAAAATTGAAATATTTTAATGATAATTAGAATATGAAGTGAAATTTGGCTTTTTACATATAAAAAGTTAAATTAACTCTCTCCTTTAAAATAAAAAATAAAGAGCTTATTGAAAATTATTTTTTTAGATTAACTCTTTAAATTAAAAGAATTTTATTCAAATAAAAAATTTATTTGAGATGCTCTTATAAAAAAAAACATTAATGGGCACTAAAATGGACCGCCCAAATGCCTCAAAGTCAAAGCTTCTACATTTATTTAAGTTTTTGAGGGATTATTAAAATACAAACGTAATTAATGTTTGGGATTCAATTGGTTGCCACTACATTTATTTAAAATGGAGACCATAGATTGTTGAATTCTCCTCTCTGCCAATTGTATACAAATATACGAAACTTGGTAGGTGCCAGATTGATGCCATTTTTCTTTTACATGTTGATATATTATTTTAACTTTATGGCCGACACAAAATCCATATGCTTAATTCAACTCAGTTAATTAATATTTAGCATTTATCTAAAAACATCATTTTTAAATATCAATACTTCTAATAAATTGAAAAAGAAAAAGAAAAAAAAAAAAAGCAAACTTATAATGAGTACAGAACTGATAAATTAGAGTTCTTATTGCAAGAAATTGGGAACTGAATTCCTAACTTGTTCACACTTTCGTTACTTTTAATATTTTATTAATCAAAATAAAAATTTATAATTTCTTTTGCCAGGTATTATCCCAGCCTGTATTCGATGCAGTAGAATGAGGTGGCCCACTAAGCATAAGCAAGAAACGAGTGAATTTCAGCATCAACTTATTAAGGCTAACTTGGAGAACAGCATTTGTGGCGATGGCAACTCTGATTGCCATGGCTCTTCCATTCTTCAATGACGTACTTGCATTACTTGGTGCCCTTTCCTACTGGCCCATGGCAGTCTACTTCCCTGTGGCGATGTACGTTGCCCAAAACAAGATTAAACTATGGAGCATTAGGTGATCACGATTAGAGCTTTGAACTTGGTTTGCTTCCTTGTTACCATAGTTGATTCAAGGTTTGAGTGAGGGTCTCAAAACTTACAAGCCCTTCAAGTTTTAAGTATAACCCACAGGGCCACAACCCTTCAAGTGTGGAGGTTCATTTTAGTCCCTTAATTGTTTTGAAACATTCAAATTTTATTTTTCTGACCTATTAAATCTAAATTATTCTAAAATCAATCAAAATAAACTCAATTTTGACTCAATTAAGTGTATGCATCACATACAGTTTAAGAAGTATAAAATCAATCATGAAATATTTAAATCTAAATTATTCTAAAATCAATCATCTTTACCATTATCATCACTCCTATCATAATATTTTTTTTTTCTATTTTTACTATCGCCAAAATATTATCAAATCTCAAATCCTTCACCTTGAATGTGTTTTGACCAATTCAAAATCTGCCAAGTTTACAAATAATTCCGTGAGTTTGCTCTCTATCTCCTCCACCTTATTCTCTTCTACTTCTTGCTAGCTTACCATTGTCTCCCTTATTGCCTACATAACCATCATTTTCTACCGCTGAATCCACTTACAATAAAAGATTCATTACTCTAATTTATATTCTTGTTACTGTGAGACTTATCTGAAAGTGCTTGTTTAATCACTTTAATCTATATCTATATTGTTTTATTATAGGTAAATGAAGGACATATACTTACGGCTAGGTGTGGGCATATTTCGATGGAAACCGCAAAAACTAACTGAATCAAAGTTTGATTCATTCCGTTTGATTTAAATATAATTTTGATTTGATTTGAATTTTAAAAAATTGATTAATTCAGTTTAGTTTTATTTTTAAGTAAAAAAAATTTTTGATTGAACCAAACTTACCAAATTTTTAATAAAATTAAATCAAATTAAATTGAGCATATATTAATTCATACCAAAATAATTGGACTCTATTTAAAATTAATTATTTATATTAAAAATATAAAAAAATCTATTAAAAATATATTACTCTCTCTGACTAAAAAAATTATCACCATCTAATTTTTATATCATTTAAGAAAAAAATATTTAATGTTTTGTGGACTCATCATTTATAGTGTATTTTTTCACTTATACCCTCAATTATATTTAATGAGAAATTAAAAATATTTTTCTAGTTTAGTAATTAATAAGGGCAAATTAAAAAGATCACTTATTAATATTCTTGATTTAATAACAATAGGCATATATTTTGAGATATCCAAAAAAAAAGTGAACAACCTTTTTGGGATGAAAAGAGTATTTATATTAAAAATATTTTAAAATATATTATAAAAATTATTAAACAACTTAAAATATGTTTTAAAAAATTTTGATTTAAAGTGAATCACACTGAAATTAAATTAAATTAGATGAGTTCGATTTGATTTAATTTATAAATATATTCGATTCGATTTATAGTTTTAAAATTTTGATTTTTAACTTTTTTGTTTGATTGGTTTAAATTTAATTTAAACCGAATGTACACCCCTGTTAATAGGTAGGATTACAGCGTCTACTTCAAGATTGAGATTTGGAATATGAGTCGTTAGGTTAGGTTATTGGGGCAGCAATTAGGGGAATGGGGGTGATGGTTCCAATAATGAAAAAAGAAGTTCAAGTTGGATGAAATTCATGTCAAGTCAGGTTTGATGGAAAGGAGGAAGACATACAATTGGATTTTGTAGAGTTTATTAGCAATAGTAATGGGTGGGATTGAATAGTGAAGATACTATGCTCTTTTCTCATCTCCTATTCTCTTCGGTGGATTGTGTCTATTTAAAGGTTTTGTTGAAGAAAATTGAACTAATTTCGAGCTTTTTAAAATATTTTTAATGATATTTTCTTATTGAATTTTTAAGATTTTCTTAATGAGTTACTAGATTATTGAATTTATTAATGATTAGTTTGAAATTAATTTTAATTTTTAAGGTTTTTAAAGTTTAATTATATAATTTTTAAGTAATACGATTATTTATTATACTTATTGAATGATATAAAGTAAAAAGTTTGATATCAATAATATTTTTGGCCCACTAAATTTTGACATATTATTTATTATTTTGAATATCATATTTAATTTTTAAGTATAATAAATAATAATATTACTTAAAAATTATATAATTACACTTTAAAAGTTCAACACCAATAATATATTTGACACACTGAATTTCGATATATTATTTGTTATTTTAAATATCATATTGAATTTTTCAATGTCTATTTGTTATTTTTATATATAATAATTTATTGCGATGAATTATATATAGTTTGAGGTTATTGAAGAACTATCTCAAAAAAAGTTATTGAAAAAATATAATTCTAATATGAATTAATATATTTTTGAGTTTTCGGTAATTATAGAGGTTTTAAGTTAGAGAAATTTAATTGATATAAATAATTTATTATTAAAAAATTAAAGTTAAGAATTATATATTAGAGTTTTATCGATATAATAAACAAAAGTTAATCACATTTTACCACATTAACATAATACAATGCTAAATTGAGAGATTTTGTCATATATATATATATATATTAGACTTGTCTTTTAAACTTTTTTGACTTAATAGCCAAAAATTAAAATTAGGTTGAATTGAATGTTTCAAAATTAATTGAGGGATTGAAATGAATCTTTTTTTTTTTTTACAAATTTTTAACACACAACACAAGTGATATCACACAACACTTAATAAAATTATGGTAATTTTGTTAAGTGCGAAATAGTATATATTTTACATACACATATACATGTTAGTGATGTGAGATCTAGTATGAGAGTACAAAACATCATTAATGCAACACCATACTATTCATACCATTTAAAATAAATTTGCTTTTTTGAAAATTTTTTAACACACAACATAATAATATTATATGCTAATTAATAAAATTATGATAATTTTGTTATACACAGGGTGATATATATGTCACATATACATATATATATAACGCCATACTATTCATACCAATTTAGATAAATTTGCTTTTTTGAAAATTTTTTAACACAACATAATAATATTATGCGCTATTTAATAAAATTATAATTTTATTATGCACAGAGTGATATATATATATCACACATACACATATGTATTGGCGATGCGGGTTAAAATGAATCTTAAACCTCTCATTTTTCAAAGCATTTGGCATTCAAATTTTAAACGTGTGAATTTAATTACGTTAACCATTGTGATTGCGTTAGGTCTGTCATCTGTAAGCAAAATAAGCGTGTACAAGTCCCACCATCCATCATCTATTTTTCATAATTTTTGGTCTCATTCTCAATATTTTCTACAATCACAAAAGCTCCTCCATCACCTTTGTTGACTCAACGTTGATTAATTTTACCACAGCGCACCCACAACCGTGTTTCGCCCTTTAATTCTGCAAAGCATTATTGATAGAGTCCTACTGTAGAAAGCATAATTACGGGTTCACTTTAATTTATTTTCTAGAAAAAATTTGATATGTAAAATAAATTGGATTTTGGGGCTGGTGGATTCCATTTTTTATTCTTGTTTTTTTTTTAAAAATTTCTACATCCACATAATTTTTTAAATCAGCCATCAGTGGCCACTTCCAATTCATAAATAAATAAGTGCATTATATTTTCTTCAAATAGCTGAGGTTAATTACCAGATAAATACAAATAGAATAGAAGAGATGTGACATGATATATAAATGATCATATACAATATAAATACTCTGCCAAACTACGTTATAGCTAAAACTATAAATTATCCAATTAACAATTAATCATATAATCAATTACAATTAACATGTTATAATAATTAAAAATAACATTATATTTCTTCTTAAGCTACATTCTATGAAGATAAAAAATAAAAAAAAAAACTTTAGAATCTTTGTAAATATATATATATATATATTAAAATAGGTCACGTTATTAGATTAAATTGAAAGGATAATAATAATAATAATAATAATAATAATGTATCTGAGATCCAATCCAATGGATTTGCTCTAACGGTTTGTTGGCTGTATATATCATTATTTGCTTTTTAATAAAAATATTATTAAGTTTTCATGTTGCTTCAAGTTCAAACAAATATAATGTCACTTTTATTCTAGATTAAATTAAAACAGCACGTTACATAAACAATTACAGCTTTCAAATTAGAGAATAGTCTTTATTATTATTATTATTATCATTTTTTTATATATATTCTAATTTAAAGGTCAATTGATTTCAATTAATTTAATTTTATCAAAAAGTAATTAATACAAATATTGACTAGTTTCACGATATATATTTATATTAAACCTCATTTAAATTATTTGCCATAGATATAAATCATTCAATCTCATCACTAGATTTTAATTTTTTTCAATTATTAAAAGGCAAATTTTGGAATATAAAAGAGGTAATTTTGGATAGAATTATATATTGATAAACCCTATAATTTGATTTAATAATATCCAAACATTCATGATTTTTGAAGGTTAGAGAGCAACAACTACGAAGGTGCGAGCAAGGTTGGCAGCCCTCCTTCTAGACTAATGACGTCACCCCCATCTTATGGAAGTTTGACCGACGAATTTTCAATTAAAACAGCCGAACCAAACCAGTAATCAAAAGTCTCAAGTCTCAAGTCTCCTGTGTCCCTCCCTCTTTTGTCTTTTTTTTGTATGGCCTCAAATGGTTTGACCAGAAACATGGTGGCGCCATGCATATAGAGTTGCCCATGATAATTTCCATAACTACATAATTGCCACTCACTCCCAAGGCCAAGAAAATAAAATTTTACATTACTGTGATTTTAGAATTTTTTTTTTTGTTTTCCTTTTTTGAAATGATAGGTTTTTTTTATGAAAATAAAGAAGGGCGGTTTTACCTTTTTGCAAACCAAACCCACAATATGTGTAAAGCAGCCCATGGAAAATGGAGCTCAAACAATTTTCTTGTGCACAAGTTTGAATTCAGTTTCGTATAGATTTAAAATATATATACTTTCATGATATTATTAATTCAATTCAAAATCACTTTTCATTTTTATTTTTGTTCTATCTTTTATTTTTAATTTTTTTTATCTTTTTTCTAAAATAATTTTTAATCGAGTTTCTAATTTTCTCATTTTGTAAAATTAAGAAAGATGAATAGTCTATGCAATCATATTTATCATTTAATGTAATTAAAATATATTAACTAAACATAAGTAAGATGGGAAATTGCAATCAAATGGATAAACTAATAATTATTGATATTTTTAATATTTTCCTTAGTGATTAAATAATTGTAGATAAGATATTTCTAGAAAATGAGCATATATGATACTTAAAGGAAATAAAAGTCAGTGTAGCAAAGAATTTTCCTCAATGCATCTAACTTTTCTAATCCATTAAATAATTTGGTGGATGAAACTTGAAATGAAATCATTGGTAGACTTAGTTGATCTGTGCCAGAACCAAAATCACTTTTTGCGTTTTGACTCATCTAATCACTTCCCAATCCAGTGGTGGCCATGTAATTATCGCAACTTTTAGTGTCATTTCACCTCCCTCAACCCATATTGCATATAACCTCCTCTTCGCATTCCCTTCTTCAGCTCAGCTCACCTCACCAAATCTGAAACCAAACAACCATTGGTTTCCCCTACCTCTTTTTACTTTCCCGGCAAAATCCAACCAGATTAACTAACCGGAACACTCTCAATCAACTTCAAATGTCCAAACTACCCCTCACATTCCTAGTCCTCTCCTTTCTCCTCCTACCCTCTCTGCCCTTCACGGTCATTTCACAAAATGTCAACAGCCCAGAACAAACTATCCTATCCAACCTCAAGCAACAACTAGGCAATCCACCGTTGCTCCAGTCTTGGACCGCCGCAACTCCGCTGTGCAACTGGACCGGAGTCTCCTGCACCAACAAAACGGTCACCAGTCTTATCCTCCGCAATATTAACATCACCGTTACAATCCCAGCTTCAATATGTGACCTCAAGAACCTCACCTATCTTGACTTGGCCTTGAACTTCATACCCTATGGATTTCCAACAATTCTATATAACTGTTCAAAGCTTCAGCACTTGGACTTGTCATTTAATTTTTTTGTGGGTCCTATCCCAGATGACATCGACCGGCTTTCCACTCTCCGGTACATGGACCTCGGAGCTAACAACTTCTCCGGCTACATTCCGGCGACGATCGGTAACTTACCGGAGTTGGAGACTTTGTTTCTCTATCAAAACTCGTTTAATGGGACGCTTCCTAAGGAGATTGGAAACTTGGCCAATCTTTTACAGTTAGGCCTTGCTTTCAATGGGTTTTCACCGTCAAGAATTCCTGTGGAGTTTGGTAAGCTAACTAAGCTGACTTTCATGTGGATAAGAGATGCCAACTTGGTTGGTGCGATACCGGAGAGTTTTGGCAATCTTTCTAGTCTTAAGCATTTGGATTTAGCTATAAACAACCTTGAAGGCAGTATTCCTGATGGGTTGTTTTCGTTACAGAATTTGACAAATTTGCTTCTGTTTAAAAATAAATTGTCCGGTGAGATACCTCAGAAGGTAGAAGCTTTGAATTTGGTTAAGATTGATCTTGGTATGAACAACTTGGTGGGTCCGATACCTGAAGATGTCGGAAAGTTACAAAATTTGGAGGTTCTGCATCTTTATACCAATCAGTTGTCTGGTCAGCTGCCCACAAGTCTAGGCCTCATTCCTGCACTGACAAGTTTCAGGGTTTTTACGAATAACTTGAGTGGAGTCCTGCCACCAGAAATGGGTATGCATTCAAAGCTCGAAGCTTTCGAGGTTTCAACCAACCATCTCACTGGCCAACTCCCCAAAAATTTATGTGCTGGAGGTGTTCTGCAAGGTGTTACCGCATTCTCGAACAAGCTTAGCGGAGAGGTGCCTAAGTCGCTTGGAACTTGTGCTACTTTAAAAACGATTCAGCTTTACAACAACAGCTTTTCTGGTGAGATACCTTCAGGTATTTGGACTGCTATCAATATGACGTACTTGATGCTAAGCGACAATTTGTTTTCGGGCAAACTTCCAAGCTCAGTAGCTTGGAATTTGTCCAGATTGGAGCTTAGCAATAACAAGTTTTCAGGTCCAATTCCTACTGGGATATCTAGTTGGGTGAATGTGGTTGTTTTCAAGGCGAGCAATAATCTGTTTTCAGGTGAAATTCCAGTAGAATTGACCAGCCTGCCTCATCTTACCACTCTACTGCTTGATGACAATCAACTTTCTGGACAACTTCCATCCAAGATAATCTCCTGGAGGTCATTGACTGCTCTAAATCTTTCAAGAAATGCGCTTTCTGGGCAAATTCCACCGGTGGTAGGGTCTTTACCCGACCTGCTTTACTTGGATTTATCTCAAAATCATTTATCGGGAAAAATTCCACCTGAGTTTGGCCAATTGAAGCTCATATACCTCAACTTGTCTTTCAATCAACTCTTTGGCCAAATACCTGATCAGTTCGATAACCTTGCTTATGAAAACAGTTTCCTGAATAATTCTAATCTCTGCGCTGTTAATCCAGTTCTAAACCTTCCAAATTGCTATATCAGACATAGCGATTCCAACAAATTGTCATCTAAAGTTCTTGCTTTGGTACTTGCTCTGGCCATAATGATCTTCATAGTCACTGCGATATTGACCTTGCTTGGCATCAGAGACTATCTCAGAAAGAAGAGAAAGCGTGAGCTGGCAACTTGGAAGCTGACCTCATTCCAGAGAGTGGATTTTACACAAGCAAACATCTTGTCAAGTTTGACAGAAAATAACCTGATTGGCAGTGGAGGATCAGGGAAGGTATACCGCATTGCTGTGAACCGTGCAGGAGATTATGCTGCTGTTAAGAGGATTTGGAGCAAAAGAATGTCCGAAGACAGGTTAGAGAAGGAATTTGCTGCAGAGGTTCAAATCTTAGGCACAATTAGGCACTCAAATATAGTGAAGTTGTTGTGCTGCATTTCAAGAGAGGACTCAAAGCTTCTTGTTTACGAGTACGTGGAGAACGAAAGCCTGGATAGATGGCTTCATGGGAAGAGGAGAAGATCATTCACAGCGGCCAACGCTGTCCGACATGATGTATTTGATTGGCCTATGAGGTTGCAGATTGCCATTGGAGCTGCACAAGGCTTATGCTACATGCATCATGACTGCTCCCCACCTATCATTCATCGAGATATTAAGTCCAGTAATATCTTATTGGATTCTGAATTCAATGCAAAAATAGCAGATTTCGGACTAGCCAAGATGTTGGCTAAGCAAGGAGATGCGCACACAATATCTGCTGTAACAGGTTCTGTCGGTTACATTGCCCCAGGTAAAGGCATAAGACACCTTCAATTAAAATGCTTCCTCAAGTATTGATGGTATAATCTATTTTACTCACGGTTGTTTTTTTTCGGTTGCTTGTGTTGCAGAGTTTGCTCACACGACAAAAGTAAATGAGAAGATTGATGTTTATAGCTTCGGAGTTGTTCTCCTGGAGCTTGTGACAGGAAGAGAACCTCACAGTGGAGATGAGAATTCCAGCCTTGCAGAATGGGCATGGAGGCGACATGCAGAGGGAATCGTTGATTGCCTCGATGAGGAAATTAAAGAGCCATCTTACCTGGAAGAAATTACTACTGTATTCAAGCTGGGACTCATTTGTACTAGCAAATTACCGTCTACAAGGCCTTCTATGAAGGATGTTCTGCAGATTCTACGTAGATGTTCTCCAGAGTATAACGGAGAGAAGAAGATGGGACTCGAGTTAGATGTTGCTCCTCTTCTAGGCAGTGCTACATATCTTTCTAGCTACAGGCGGAGTAAGAGAGTATCAGATTCTGAACATGATTACAGTAGCTCGGTTTCTAGTGATGTATGATAGTCGCGTTTCTTCTTTCTTTCTAGTGTATGAAACGTTATAGTCAAGAAAATAACCCCATCTGCTCATGGAGTAGAAAGCATGTTTCGTTACCAATTTCCACTCTTCTTTGTTTCTGTTCTTCTGCTGGGGAACGAGCAAGTTTTTGCTCTACTCGAGTGATCGTAGGCAACACATAAATATATGCTTTTGGAGTCGAATATTTCCGTTGATCCACTGCAAACCGAGTTGGCATGAATAACATGAAAATACAAACTCGGAACGTTATAACTTGGTCATTTGGAGAACAGGATACAACAGTTGCTGCTTCACAAGAACCATTTCCCATACATGCGTCACAAATCCATACGCCATCAATTACTTTTATTATATTACAGGAAAGTTGAATGTACAAAGGCCTGAAGAGAAGCAGAAAAGGCCAAAACACGAAACGAAGAAAATCCCCTTGCAAATCACACTGAACTTGATCTAGCGTGATATACAAATGGCCTCAAACAAAGCTTTCTTTCATTCAAATAAGGCCCGAAACTACCCACACCCACAGGAAAGACAACAGCGCCCTATGAAATCCCCACATCCACAAGGAAAAAAGGGCAAAACCAGCTCCCTAACAGTGGAGAATGTCTCCAAAGCCAGTGAGTTCAACAGCTTCTTCGGAGCTCAAGCCCCAGCAGCGCCCTAGAACAGAAATTGCTGACACCAAGCTATGCACACTGCTGACCCTCTCTTCCACTCAGCAAGATAGAGTTCATGCACACATGATGAACTGATGAAAGCCAGCAATTAAAGTTGAACTTACCAAATTGCTGAAAATCCCCTGTAAATCTGTGATGCCAAATGCTATGCTGTTGACTTCAGACTTGACCTGCTAAACAAAAGCCATGCAAACAAACAAACAGGACAGCATAAAGATACCACGATTTGCAATAGAAAATATAGGGTTAAAATTGCATGCCTTATCACTGGCTTCTGTAAAGGTTCTGACCTAGCTCCATCTTGAGAATTTACAACGTTCCCACTTGCAGCATTTGGCTAGACAAATACGAAAGAGCAAAACATATGTTAGTTTTGTGACAAGACACTCAAGGTAAAAGGAAGAGTCGTGTATCTGAGTCTTAGACAGAAAACATTGGTGATGTTCTTAAGCACATTTACTGGAAAAATAGCACGAATAGTGGTGCAGGACCAGCGGCCACATATGCACTAGTTAGGAAATTGTCTATGCAAAACAATTATTATGGTAAAACAACTAAAAAGTTCCAATTACAAGACATTACTAAAAACGAACAAAGAACGAAAACCTAGCATATAAAGGAGCAATTAACAGAATCAAATTCATCTGCTAATTAAGATATTTCAAAATATAGATAGAAGCACCTAGACATTTTGAGACCCATCTTAAGAGTAATATTGCAGTTCTCAAAATTGGAAAGAAAAAGCACGAACCTAGCATATAAAGGGACAATTACCATATTCAAGTTCATCTGCTAATTTTGATATTCCTCAATATAGATAGAAGCACCTAAACATTTTTTACAATCTTAGAAGCAAGTATTGTAGTTCTCAAATTGTGATTAAAAAGCAAGATCAATTTCATCTGCTAATTTTGATATTCCTCAAATCTATATAGAAGCACCTAGATATTTTGAGGCTGATCTTAAGAGCAAGTATTGTAGTTCTCAAATTGGAACTCAAAAGCAAGATCCTCTCTCAGCTAAAATTTATAGAAACTAGGTAGTCATAATAATGACCCAACTCCATAAATAGAGCACAAGAAAATAAGTGAATAAAATAACCAAGCAGCACGTGAGTGAATAAAGTGATTAACTATGGATTAGGATAAGCAATTTAGATTGAAAACCCCTAATTCTTCTGGCAAGACATTTTGAAATACTCCGCTTGCATTTAAACAACCATTCTTCACTAGTGAATCTGAATCTGCAGCACTTATATTACCCTGCAAAGATCCTCACTCTCACTATCTCCAGAACTTCCAGTATGACCACTGCCATCTGCTACAATCTTTAACCCAAACTCTTCAAACAGAATAACTCACCTCACAATTGAGGTTCCGAGCGCTCGTAACACTTTCAGCAAGTTCCACAACTGCTGTCTCATTACAAGGTTTGACTAGCTCCCTGTCAACCTCCATAGCACCTCCTCCCCAGTTTAATGGTCTCTTATAAGATACATTGTCCATGGAAGCTGGCGCCAAATCCTTAATTCTCTCCTCATTCCTAAAATTATGTGTTTTCCCAGTCTCAGAAATTGATACTTCATATGAATCAAGCAACGCTTGCTTAGGAATTGTATTAACCAACAGATCAGTTGCCTCAACCTGATTCCTGCATTCAGCGAGCTCTACCTCATTCCTAACTACTGGTGAACTATACAAATCCATAGGAGTAGGTATACTTATGGTAGGTTCATGATTAACAGTTTCATCCACCTGCACAATGTTCCCCAAGATGAATCTTTCATTCTCCGACTGCCCTGCACATGACCTAACCTCAGAATTGCTATCATCCCCAGCAGTTGAACAAACCAATTTAACCCTTTCATAGAAGTTAACCACAGGTGTCCCACCAGATCTTGTACTACTTTCTGGAGAAACGGACTGTAACCTCGGTTGGCTTATAGAAGCCTGTTTCTCTGGTTTATCTGGCCTTGCATCCACTAATTCATGATCCCTTTTCCGCTTCAGATGTCCCTCACCAGACCCAGAGTGCAATGTTGCAGCATCTTCACCATGCTGGTTTAGATGCCTTGATGGGCGAGACCGTTTATACCCATCAGGAAAAACAAAAGCAGGAATGAACATGAGAAACATAAATATCCATCCCTACTTTCCAAAACATATACATGTTTATCCCTTGCCTAAACTCATCAACTGTTCCCCGTATATCAAATTGTTGGCCTTCTTGACCGCTAACAACCTCTCTCCGCTGTAAGCCCATGAAAAAAGCACTGTGTGGGCACTGCTTGGATGAATCTGTGTACTCATTTGTATACGGATGGCACTGCAGCATCCCATTTGTATACCGTTCTATCTGCATAATGGCACATGGAGAGCACAATGAGAAAATCAACCATACTTGAATCATCTTGGCAAAAATATTTCATATAGGCATGTGGGACACACAATTTGAAACAGACAGCACGTTCCTATGCAACAAACTTCAAAGGCCTTCAAGGTAAGTTGTCTAAGTCGAGATTCCACCCAGCCTTTCCAAGCCAGCAAATCATCAGAATCTGTTGCAATAATGCCAATTTGCAGGTAGTTTTTGTATGCCTCAAAGAAAAGATAAGGCTCAAACAAAGCACTCCACTGAGCCTTGTTCAGCTCAATATCCTACATGAATAAATTTAAAAAAATGAAAAGAAAGAACCAAAGCAAAAGCATCAGTAGTATAATGATGGCAGCTTGAACAAAATGTTAACACTTATTCCATTACCTCAGAGATTTTGTTACCACATCGAAATTGCTCCCTCATTACACGGAGAGTACTTATAGAGACATTATAGCTGGAATTCATACAAGGGTATGCAGGAGTTATTATTGGCATATGATGAAATCTGTCCCGGGGGTTTTTACGAGGATCCCATACAGGGAAGCCAAGTTCATTTTCTTCAATGGAACATAGCATCACAGGATTTGGCCACTGCCATTGTGTATATACTCCGAGAGACTAGCATACTAGGAACTGCATTGGGATAAAGCTGGCACAACCGTGCAACTAAAAGAGCCCAATTTACGCCACCAAGGAAACCAGTAACCTACACATGGGTTAAATTCAAATGAAAACGACAAAAGTGAAGGCAAAACATCAGTGACAAAGACTACTGTAATTATCTTACACTTGAATAAACACCACGCCTTTTAGCCCAAAACTTTAAACATCTAAGCGTTGCTCGAAAGTGCTACAATTGTTTGTCAAGGATTAAAAGGTTGCTAAAATAATAATAAAAAAAAACTGGTAAAAGAAGCCAATTTGTTCACCTCAACATTTGGCACAAGTTTAAGAATTTGATCTGCCACCCTGCACCCATTAAGACTTCGAACAGTTTGCTCATCAATGTCATACAGCACTGACCCATGGGAAATGTCCAGATCCTGTTGATAAGTTAG